>OY821517.1:226273033-226275533 GCA_963682025.1 Cordilura impudica
TAATTATAATTATATTATATTATATTATATTATATTATATTATATTATATTATATTATATTATATTATATTATATTATATTATATTATATTATATTATATTATATTATATTATATTATATTATATTATATTATATTATATTATATTATATTATATTATATTATATTATATTATATTATATTATATTATATTATATTATATTATATTATATTATATTATATTATATTATATTATATTATATTATATTATATTATATTATATTATATTATATTATATTATATTATATTATATTATATTATATTATATTATTATATTATATATTATATTATATTATATTATATTATATTATATTATATTATATTATATTATATTATATTATATTATATTATATTATATTATATATTATATTATATTATATTATATTATATTATATTATATTATATTATATTATATTATATTATATTATATTATATTATATTATATTATATTATATTATATTATATTATATTATATTATATTATATTATATTATATTATATTATATTATATTATATTATATTATATTATATTATATTATATTATATTATATTATATTATATTATATTATATTATATTATTATATTATATTATATTATATTATATTATATTATATTATATTATATTATATTATATTATATTATATTATATTATATTATATTATATTATATTAATATTATATTATATTATATTATATTATATTATATTATATTATATTATATTATATTATATTATATTATATTATATTATATTATATTATATTATATTATATTATATTATATATATTATATTATATTATATTATATTATATTATATTATATTATATTATATTATATTATATTATATTATATTATATTATATTATATTATATTATATTATATTATATTATATTATATTATATTATATTATATTATATTATATTATATTATATTATATATATTATATTATATTATATTATATTATATATTATATTATATTATATTATATTATATTATATTATATTATATTATATTATATTATATTATATTATATTATATTATATTATATATATTATATTATATTATATTATATTATATTATATTATATTATATTATATTATATTATATTATATTATATTATATTATATTATATTATATTATATTATATTATTATATTATATTATATTATATTATATTATATTATATTATTATATTATATTATATTATATTATATTATATTATATTATATTATATTATATTATATTATATTATATTATATTATATTATATTATATTATATTATATTATATTATATTATATTATATTATATTATATTATATTATATTATATATATTATATTATATTATATTATATTATATTATATATATATTATATTATATTATATTATATTATATTATATTATATTATATTATATTATATTATATTATATTATATTATATTATATTATATTATATTATATTATATTATATTATATTATATTATATTATATTATATTATATTATATTATATTATATTATATTATATTATATTATATTATATTATATTATATTATATTATATTATATTATATTATATTATATTATATTATATTATATTATATTATATTATATTATATTATATTATATTATATTATATTATATTATATTATATTATATTATATTATATTATATTATATTATATTATATTATATTATATTATATTATATTATATTATATTATATTATATTATATTATATTATATTATATTATATTATATTATATTATATTATATTATATTATATTATATTATATTATATTATATTATATTATATTATATTATATATTATATTATATTATATTATATTATATTATATTATATTATATTATATTATATTATATTATATTATATTATATTATATTATATTATATTATATTATATTATATTATATTATATTATATTATATTATATTATATTATATTATATTATATTATATTATATTATATTATATTATATTATATTATATTATATTATATTATATTATATTATATTATATTATATTATATTATATTATATTATATTATATTATATTATATTATATTATATTATATTATATTATATTATATTATATTATATTATTATATTATATTATATTATATTATATTATATTATATTATATTATATTATATTTATATTATATTATATTATATTATATTATATTATATTATATTATATTATATTATATTATATTATATTATATTATATTATATTATATTATATTATATTATATTATATTATATTATATTATATTATATTATATTATATTATATTATATTATATTATATTATATTATATTATATTATATTATATTATATTATATTATATTATATTATATTATATTATATTATATTATATTATATTATATTATATTATATTATATTATATTATATTATATTATATTATATTATATTATATTATATTATATTATATTAT
>OY821517.1:226278033-226583775 GCA_963682025.1 Cordilura impudica
TATTATATTATATTATATTATATTATATTATATTATATTATATTATATTATATTATATTATATTATATTATATTATATTATATTATATTATATTATATTATATTATATTATATTATATTATATTATATTATATTATATTATATTATATTATATTATATTATATTATATTATATTATATTATATTATATTATATTATATTATATTATATTATATTATATTATATTATATTATATTATATTATATTATATTATATTATATTATATTATATTATATTATATTATATTATATTATATTATATTATATTATATTATATTATATTATATTATATTATATTATATATATTATATTATATTATATTATATTATATTATATTATATTATATTATATATTATATTATATTATATTATATTATATTATATTATATTATATTATATTATATTATATTATATTATATTATATTATATTATATTATATTATATTATATTATATTATATTATATTATATTATATTATATTATATTATATTATATTATATTATATTATATTATATTATATTATATTATATTATATTATATTATATTATATTATATTATATTATATATATTATTATATTATATTATATTATATTATATTATATTATATTATATTATATTATATTATATTATATTATATTATATTATATTATATTATATTATATTATATTATATTATATTATATTATATTATATTATATTATATTATATTATATTATATTATATTATATTATATTATATTATATTATATTATATTATATTATATTATATTATATTATATTATATTATATTATATTATATTATATTATATTATATTATATTATATTATATTATATTATATTATATTATATTATATTATATTATATTATATTATATTATATTATATTATATTATATTATATTATATTATATTATATTATATTATATTATATTATATTATATTATATTATATTATATTATATTATATTATATTATATTATATTATATTATATTATATTATATTATATTATATTATATTATATTATATTATATTATATTATATTATATTATATTATATTATATTATATTATATTATATTATATTATATTATATTATATTATATTATATTATATTATATTATATTATATTATATTATATTATATTATATTATATTATATTATATTATATTATATTATATTATATTATATTATATTATATTATATTATATTATATTATATTATATTATATTATATTATATTATATTATATTATATTATATTATATTATATTATATTATATTATATTATATTATATTATATTATATTATATTATATTATATTATATTATATTATATTATATTATATTATATTATATTATATTATATTATATTATATTATATTATATTATATTATATTATATTATATTATATTATATTATATTATATTATATTATATTATATTATATTATATTATATTATATTATATTATATTATATTATATTATATTATATTATATTATATTATATTATATTATATTATATTATATTATATTATATTATATTATATTATATTATATTATATTATATTATATTATATTATATTATATTATATTATATTATATTATATTATATTATATTATATTATATTATATTATATTATATTATATTATATTATATTATATTATATTATATTATATTATATTATATTATATTATATTATATTATATTATATTATATTATATTATATTATATTATATTATATTATATTATATTATATTATATTATATTATATTATATTATATTATATTATATTATATTATATTATATTATATTATATTATATTATATTATATTATATTATATTATATTATATTATATTATATTATATTATATTATATTATATTATATTATATTATATTATATTATATTATATTATATTATATTATATTATATTATATTATATTATATTATATTATATTATATTATATTATATTATATTATATTATATTATATTATATTATATTATATTATATTATATTATATTATATTATATTATATTATATTATATTATATTATATTATATTATATTATATTATATTATATTATATTATATTATATTATATTATATTATATTATATTATATTATATTATATTATATTATATTATATTATATTATATTATATTATATTATATTATATTATATTATATTATATTATATTATATTATATTATATTATATTATATTATATTATATTATATTATATTATATTATATTATATTATATTATATTATATTATATTATATTATATTATATTATATTATATTATATTATATTATATTATATTATATTATATTATATTATATTATATTATAATATTATATTATATTATTATGCAAAATAAGCATAATGACTTATGGTCCCTCCAGGTAGGCACAAATCTTATTTAGACACGAGCATAATATCAAAATTGCATAATTCAGCCTAAATCCATATGTATGCAGGGAACAGGTAAATTTTTAGGCATGGTAGCATAAGCCTTTATATTGCAAAATAAGCATAATGCCTGGATTAGTCTACGACTGAAAGTTGGCGCAACAAGTACTGAAACCATGGCGTTAAACAATTTAAGTACTAAAAACATGGCGTTGAACAATTTAAAATTATTTGAACTGTTTAGAGGGTCAACCACACCAAAGTTTTTCACGGAAGCTGCTTTAGAAGAACTTGATAGCTTATACGGAAATATTGAGAGAAGCGAAATTATAATAAATAATTTTTATCTGATATGTGCAAATATTAAGGCAAAATGGGTGAAATCTAATCGAACCATTCAGAACTTCAACACCAAATACGAGGACTGGCTTAATGAAGACACCATCCTGGATATATTGGCAGTAGATAAACCCCCCACATCAACCAGAGCAAAAGGAAGGCCAAAAAAAAGTATTGAGGAGTGTTCAACTTTCACAAGAAAGAGGAAACTTGCCGATGCCACCAATGACTTGACCACGAAGCATTTATCGGACGCGCTATCTATTAAATATACAAAGGATAGTGAAAGAGTTAGGTCGCAGATTACAAAATCTGTTGCTGATGCAAGCCCACTGCGACTAAGAAGGATTAAGGAAAGCATTCCCACGCCCACAAACGCACACATTAAAAAGTATGGTTCCGAAGACGTTTTACCAGGATACAAGCATGTTACGCAAGCCAAAATTAATTCACGACCACTGCATACGGAGTTTACGGAAGTCTCTGTGAAAGCCAATCTGCAGGATCTCATGGGCCATACAGCAAAACGGTTGTTGGAGAGTCTTCCTGAAAATGAGGTGAAAATTCTTCCTGAGAAACTGACATTGATCAGCAAATGGGGATGCGATGGATCATCCGGACAAAGCGTTTATAAGCATAGGATATCTTCCGATGACGCTACAATATCGGACGGAAATATGTTTATGACATCTGTTGTTCCTTTGCGGCTAAAATCTGATGTTTCCCTACACTGGAAAAATCCACGTCCGTCATCAGTGCATTATTGCCGACCAATAATGTTTCAGTTTGCAAGGGAATCGGCAGAACACATAAGGACCACGGTGAAGGACATTGAAGAACAAATAAGCAAGATTAAGTCTACAAAGCTGCAAATTGGAGAAGGAAAATATATTGAATGCAATTACGAGTTCCACCTGATCATGGTTGACGGAAAAGTCGTAAACGAACTGACAGGAACAACCTCAACATTGTCATGCCCGATTTGCAAAAAGAGTCAGAAGAACTTTGGTAATTTAAACGATTCTACAAACGAGGAGAATTACGAATATGGAATGTCACTATTGCACGCAAGGATAAGGTGTATGGAGTTCTTGCTAAAACTGGCGTATACCCTACCACAAGAGGAGGAAAACTTCGATGAAAATACACCAATAAAGGATAAGGAAAAGATCAGAAAGAAGCAAATACAGGATGCTTTTTTTAAACAAGTTGGACTAAAACTAGACTGTCCCAAGCACGGATACGGTAACTCAAACGATGGAAACATTTCTAGGAGATTTTTTGAAAATGATGAGGCAGTAACTAGAATCACTGGAATTGACAATCAAATCGTGAAAAGATTTGGAACGATCTTGAATGTTTTAAACTGCAAAGAAAATGTCAATTCTACAAAATATGGAGAATATGCATCGAAAACTGCATCTCTTTTAGCAGAAATGTATCCACAGAAGAAGTTGACCCCGACCGTCTATAAAATATTGGCGCATGGCAAAGATATAATTGAGTACCAGTCTTTGCCAATTGGAGAGCTTTCTGAAGAAGCACAGGAGTCTCTTAACAAATTTTATAAAAAATATAGATTGCAGAACACATTCAAAGCATCAAGGGTAAGGCAAAATGAGGACCTCTTCAACATGTTGGCAGCATCTTCCGATCCACTTATTTCTTCCCTGCGGCATGTGAAGTCACGAATAGAGTTAGAAAACAATTATAGTTTAGAAATGATTAGTCTTTTAGATATACCTTCTCTTACGAATTGTGATGAATATTTTACAGAAAATTGAAAAAATAAATTTAAAAAAGAAGTAATTTTTTTTTTAATTTGTTGGGTAATAATTTAAAACACAAAACCCTAAATAAAAAAATAAAAACAATCTAAAAATGTAAAAAAAATTTTTTTTAGTTACCATAAAATTGATTTTTCTACAAATTTTAACTTTGATAACCCATAAGTAGGCCCCTACAAAGCGTAGCACCCTTTCCAAACGCTCATTCAATTATGTTATTCGGTTCAAAAGATATGATTTTTGCAACGAAAAAACTCAAATGGCGCCACTGTGAGTCGTTTAGGCTTTCTGTTCTTATTTGAACATTATTAATGATAAGGTCTTTGTCAGTTGTACTGACAATTTTTACCAGTGGTTTCGACCTAGATGTTATGGTATTGGCGATGTATACACCATGTTGGAGTATCTGTTGTAATTTGATTAAAATTTAATTGGTCTTATAACTTCAGACCGAGCTGGTAGCGATATAGAATTAATATTCGGGGCGTTCATCAATGGTATAGCGATATCATATGGAACATCATTGGTTCTTAAAATAATGTAATCTTTGTCACCTTGATAGTCTAATATACATCTGTACTTTTTAATTAAATCCATTCCAATAATTCCATCTACCTGAATCGGAAAGTTATCGTCCACGACATGAAAGTCATGCGCTATGAGGAGTTCCTCAATTTTCAAATCCGTATTAACTGTTCCAAGTGTATTTATCATACCTTGTCCAAGACCGTTTATATTCGTCTTTTTGCCTTTATTTATTTGTTCGTTAAAAACGTGGTTGTATTTTACAACGGAAATATCGGCACCTGTATCTACTAGAAAAGTGGTTCTATCATCATTCAAAAATTTCCTCTATTATTCCTATTACGTATATCTCTCCTATTACCCTTTATACGCGTTTCATATATACTTCTGCTTTTATTTCCAATATGTTTATTATATATATCTTTACTATTATTTCTAACATGTCCTCGGCGCTGGAAATTACCACAGCAATTATAGCCAGGGCTTTCACGGAATTTTGTCTATCACAAACGTTGGCACAACTATCAAGAAATCTTGCAATTACCTCGTATATATCCTTGAAAGTACTTGATTCCAGGATGAGTTTGACCCCTTTTATTCGAGGTATTTCCAATTATTGCACTAACTGGGGAACGCATGGCATACGTGCTCGCTATCTGTGGTGGAACACCGTCAGATATATAAGCAATCTCTAATTTCCTTGTAAGGTCTTCCACCTCCTTAGCATAATCGTTGGGACTTTTATTATGCTGTTTCACATTCAACAACTTCACGGTCACTAATTCGACAGTCTCGCTCTTCACTTTAGCCCTAAGTGTACTAATTATTTCCTGGAGTGTAGTTTCCGCTGTAATTTAATATCTGGCTCTAACTTTAAGTCTCGCTTTGACCAGGTTAACAGCTATTGCTTCGTGTGATTCCGTAATGGAATCCACGAGGTTCAACGCGTCCAAAAAACTCTGTAAGTTCTCAGAACTACCGTCATAGTCTGGAATTAGTTTTGAGGCAATCCCCAAAAATTCTACGACTGTTTGCGGCATGTTGGATTCGTCCACACTATGCGTTATATTTATAAAAGATAATTTTGCACAACTTTTGCTAACAGAATTTGCAACTTCCAATAATTAATAATAACTAATAAAAGTGTGCAAATTTGGCTCCAAATAATATTAATTGAAAATCCTATTTTCATTTACGAAATTTCCCAGGCTATTCTTCTCTATAATAGTTGTAAAACTGAAACCTTTCTTGTCCTTTTAATATTTAAAGTAATATATTTGTTAAAATTTATTGATGCATAAACTTTCGTAAAAAAAAAATTTTCAGCATTCACAATAAAATTCAATATTTAAATTCAATTAAAATAATTAAAATTTTAGTTTAGATAAAATTTGGTAAAAAATTAATAAATAATATTTAAAATTTGGTTTCTTTAAAAAAATTTGTACGTGAGAATGTACACAACAAAAAAATATATATACCTCCAAAAGTATCCCTTTCAATGTATTCAATTCGAAAAATTTTCTTTGTATTAGTTTTATAAAAATTTTGTTTTTTCTTGTTTTAAATAAACCACATTTTTTTTTATAGAAATAAACAAATTGAAGCAAAGATTATTAAAAAAACTTAAAATATTTTTTTCAATCACATATATAAATATGGGGGTTTCATGTCAAGTGCACCAACTTTTGAAAGCGATGTCTTCCGATCGGGATGAAATTTGCACCAAGGTTAGTCCTATTGAATAGTAGTTTAGACACCATTTTTCAACAAGATCGGCCAAGATCTCTCTGTGTTAGAGGGGATCAAAATTTGACATTTTGGCCAAACAGGTGTTTTTCTCATCCATGTAACTTATTACCTATTGTTCTCAGAAAATTTTCTTCCAAATAGTTTAGAAAGCTATTTCTTCAATATTTCGGAAAAAAATACTTAAAAAAAAATTTTTTTTTAATTTTTTTTTTGCTAAATCAAAGCATTTTTGCCTTTTTTTTAAAAGAGCATTTTTTTTTTGCTCATAAGAAAGCTTAGGATATTTCCTTTAAGAGCTTTTTGGTCGCTTAGTGGGATGCGAGTGCGATATCTATCAAAATAAATGTTTTGTAACTCAAGACAACGGTTTTTTCAATTTTTCACATATGCACTATTTTCAATTTTTTCCTATTTGTTGTAAAACCTTACAAATAAAACTTATACTGAGAACCTAACTAAAATTGCATACCCTGAATACTGTAATACCCAGAATATGTTAAACCCCCCTTTCATTGCGGCTTTTTTTGTCAGTCCTATAGGTGGTTTTGAGCGCACGTAATATTGAATGTGATTTTTATTGTCAAAATAGCAGGTGCCCAAGATACAAGTTTTTGTATCAGGTGGAAATATATTATAGCCATTCTCCGAAATACCAGTTTATTTATTATTTTATGACACTTGACTTTAAAAAGTGGGTGGAGAGGTAGAAAAGGTAGTTTATTTTAATATGTTGAAAAGGTAAAAAATAACAGGTAGTTTATTTTTATTATCATTGGCAACATTTGGTTAAAATATGTACTTCATTATTATTTTTACTATGTACCATGCGGTTAACCGGCACTAAGCCCTTCTTGACCGTAATAAAAGATTTTAGACTGATTCATTAAAATCTACTACCTATATGATCTTAAAAAACTATTTATTGACATTCTGAAGACATTCGGAAATCAGTTTTTTAGAAACAGCCTTAAAGTTTAGACGTGTGTTATTTACATAATTTCTTACATAATTAATCTTCACAATGTCTACGGCTCCTAAAAAGGCTAAACTTGAAAAAAATTGGTTCTTTCTGTTTTAATCCCTTTAACAAAAGGAATCACAGATCATCAGATGTGCGAAATATTTCCGCCGGCATCTTAAAAAAATCCCTACGCTATCAAAACGATTCCTAATTTGTGGATCATGCAGAAAAGAACTCGGAAATTTGAAGGAATTACCGGATTTCAGTAGTAATGAGCCTTGCGTTGAAGAAATTCCAGATGAAGACAAAAGTAATTCTGAGAATGATGACAGAACCGTTGATGATGATGGTGTCTCTAACTTTTCAGTAGAAGGTATGAGTTCAAAAAATGAGTGTCAAACCCAATACCATAAGGATGCAGTAGAAGTTTTTGAACACATAAAAGAGATATACAAAACGTCACAGAGCAGAGCTGAAAGAATTCAACTTCTCACGCTTGCTCCATCGACATGGAGTTGTGCAAAAATAATGACTCAGTTTGGAACATCTCAGTGAGAAGCAAGAATTACTAAAAAAAAATTGGTTGCTGAGCATGGGATTCTCACACTCCCAAACAAAAGAAGGGAAAAACTTTAGAGTGCGAAACTGAAACTCTAGTAACCCAGTTTTATCAGCGAGATGATATGAGTCGCCTGATGCCAGGGTTGAAAGACTATGTGTCTGTACGAATCGATGGCAAGGAAGTTCAAATGCAGAAGAGAATGGTTCTCTGTAACCGGAAAGAGTTATTTGCAACATTTCAATCTGAACACGAGGATGTCAAAATTGGCATCACAAAATTTACCCAAATGAGGCCAAAATATTGCGTTTTGGCATGAAGCAGCGGAACTCACACAGTATGCGTTTGCATTTACCATGAAAATGTTAAACTGATGTTGAAGGAAATCAACTTGAAGTATTTAACAGATGATTCGCCAGAAGATTTACACGATTACCGCGATTGCCTTAAATTGACTATGTGTCCTAATGCAACAACTTATTGCCACTTAGGTGAATGTACCAATTGCCCGGAAACCACATTCATCAAAGAAAATTTAATCAGCTCTTTAGATCGAGAATATATAGAGGAGATCAAATTTGATTCTTGGATTCAGACTGACAGATGCACATTGAAAACAATCGTTTTAAATGTGGATGATTTTGTGAAAGAAATGTGTACAGGATTGCTAAACTTGAGAACCCATGACTTTTTAGTCAAAGAGCAATGGTCATTCTTCAAGGATTCGAAGATACATTTGAAGTCCGATGAATTCGTTATTTCATATGATTTCGCAGAAAACTATAAATATGTTCTTCAGGATGCCATACAAGAATCCCACTTCAATAACGACAGTAGTTATTTACTATATGAAAGATGAAAAACTGGAACACGAAAGTATGGCAATCATGTCCGACGATTTAACGATTTATAAGAAACAATATTTTAAATTTGAGGTGTTATTCCATTTGGTTTTAACAGTTACAATCTATTTTGTTTATACGGTATATATTTTTATTCATGGTTGGTAATAATTTTGTAACATGCGATAAATTTAACCTAATTGAGAAAAAAAAAAAGAAAAAAAGGAGACTTAGTAGTTTCTGCCAAAATGAGTATTTTTGAAAGCTTACTAAAATAAAATAAAAAAAATTCCTAGTTGCAATTGTCGCAAGTCTGAATTAACCCAGAGAGAAATGTTCGGTATTGTAGTTTTGTGAAAGCTTTTAACGAAAAGAAACTGTCAAGAGACAGTGGTTTCATTAGTCATTAAAGATTTCCGTTCCTTTGCTGCTTTTTTTTGCGAATGCAGAGATAAGTACCATATTGTGGGTAAATTGTAAAGATTTTTATTCAAGTTGAATTGCAAGTTTTTAAAAAAAAATAAATAAATAGTAATATCGGGTTTTAAAGTAAATTAGTAAAAAAAATGCAACCTCCATAATATTTTTTTTGTGGAACGGTCAAGAATAAAATTATTAAAGTTCAGATACCAGACATACCGAAGCACCTATAACCTCTAAATTGAAACGTGGAATCTAATATTTATACGTTTCTTGGCTTCACCAAAATCCATTTCACCAAAGGATTTGATTTAATGGACTAAATTTATAAGTTCATCATTACAACGACAACCACCAAAAGCCTCATCAAAAAAATCTATTTTTTTTGTATAAATCGTAAGGAAAAATGTAACAGCGCTCGAATTTCATAGATGACAACATAGCCTTGATGATTTTTATATTTTAAACCGCAGCACCCTCAAGCTCCATATAGTCAACATACAAAGTAAGATAAGAATAGCCATTACATTACAAAACTGATTTAAAGATCAAAAGCAAAAATTAACCTATTGAGGTAAATTCCATGTGTTATTTTTTTATTAACCAAACACCATTACACTGTATTTCAAAAAAAAAAAAAAGTATAACAATAATAATTAATAGATGTAAAGTGAAATATAATCAACTAAAATTGTCAACGTTTCATATAGGCAAGCCCATTGTGCATTTGCATTGCTTTAAATAATGTGTTTTTTTTTTTGTTTTGAGATGAAGCTGTACGCAAAGACAGTTTAATTCGGTGATGTCATCAACATTCTTTGTAAACGAACGAAACCAGTTCAATTATCAAATCTCTCATTTCCAAAAAAATATATCGCTAGATATAAATTATGTATATAATTATTAATTCCTTTTTTTACAAGTTACTATTTTAGAAAATATCAATTTTAGTATTTTACAAAATATTCCTAGTATTTCGATGGATAATGAAATCAAAAATTTATATCTGAAAATTTAATTCAATCGAAAACTATTTATTGTTTACAACATTAAATTTTTATAGACTAATATGTTATAAATTATACTTTATAGAAAGCTCTATAAATATGAGCATATAAACTTCAAATATTTTTTTTAGGAAGCTCTGAATATATTGATATTTATTTACAGTTTTTTTTTTAACATAACAAAATTATAAATATCTTAATAATTATTGAGTTTTAAACATCTCTTCATACATCTGTCATTATACCCTATACCACTATGTGGTTTGGATATAATGACTTTGTGCTGCTGTTTGTAACCAAAAATATTTGACCTACACCCATCTTTAATTATACCGATCGAATCAGAATCACTATCTGATTCGATTTAACGATGTCCGTCCGTCCGTCCGTCTGTGTGTCCATGTAAAGTTTGTAATCAAACTGCAGGTCGCAATTATGAATATATTTTGATGAAATTTGGTATTTGATCTTCCATCGGCCATGGGATGAACGCTATTGAAATTGGTGAGAATAGGTCCATGTTCCGACCTAGCCCCCATACAAATGACCCCTATGAAATCAACATATATTGCCATAAGATCCAAATTATCATACAAATCTTAGTCAAATTGGGTTGGTATGTATATATTACATCCATTAATCAGTAGTCCAAAAATAATCCCTATTGGACAACTCTTAGTCATAGTCCCCATATAGAGCTGCTTCCCGAACTTCACTTAAATCTATCAAAAAAGAAAAATATTGCATGATTCTTCTCAAATTTTGTTTGTATATATTTTTGCAAAATACAAGAGACCTTACCAAACATGGTCAGGATCGGTCCATTTTTGGGCCTAGTCCCCATATAGATATATCATCCGATATGAACTTTTTCATATCTGCAGCGAAAAAAATTAAGAAAAATAAAATTTGGTTTATGCTTATTTTCTATATCCAGTTAGTTGGGTCTGAGAGATAGGGTCTCTAAACGCATGGTATAGGGTATCATATAGTCGGTCTACACCGACTATAATTTTCTTACTTGTTTTGGTATTGTTGAAAGTATATTGTAAAGCCTTGTAAGTCATTTTAAAGATTTTTTTTAAACAGTACAAATGGCCAATTTTTTTATATTTTATATGCAAAATATTTAATGAACTTTTCTGAATTTTGTAGATCATTTTATACACAAATCACGTATGGATTGAGCTCAATGCATCGCTGGAGTATAACTTAACGCCAGGAACTGAATTAGAAACAAACAAAAAAACAAAAAAAACACACCTATAAATTTGTGTCATTTTTTCAGGCCATCGATATCCTTTCAACCGATCCAATAATGTAAGTCAGTTATTTGATTTAAAAATATTTAACATATTTCTATAATTTCCAATAAGAATTCCTACGATCCTTAGAAAATATATAAAAATTTTTTTTTATATGATTTTTATTGATACGATTTTTTTTTAATAAATGAAGTGTAAAATTTTTAAAATGAAAAGATAGATTTTTTTAATTGGGAATAAAGGATTGCAAGGTAATATGGATGACGAGAAAAGGAGCGTTTCAGTAAGCGTTAAATTGGATTTTATTTAAAGAAATGTAGGCCTTGCGATATCAACATCAATCGCGAAACTGTAAAACATTTAAAATCATACCAGTTTTAATAATTATATTTTTTTAACTTAATTAATTATTCATAGCAGTCTTGGAATGAATTTTTTTTTTCTGTTGGTAGTGAGTGCTTTAGAAAGGTCAAGAACCCTCCCAATCCGGCGAACTAAGCCGCTTTTCAACATTCCAAGCTCGACCCAGCTAAAGCACCAAAATTTTTAAGGGACCAAGAGTCAACAAAAAAGAAGATACCGTAACAGAGATGACGCCCAACGTTGTCGGCTTTTGTCGATGACTAATAATTTTTTTCAGTTTTCATTTAGTGAATTAGTCCTCACTAGATTTAGTAGTATTAACATAATCTGCGTGAGTTGCACTTTACATTCCTTTTGATTTAAAGAACGCTTTTGTAAGCTATGTGGAAGAATCAAAAATTTTCTGATATTTGCTACGAAACGTCTATTATGTCATGAATAGTAAGTCGATGTAAAATTATAATATGATAACAATAATATATATCCTGCGACTAGGAAGTGACATAACTAATGTATATAGTGTAATTCTTTCAAATTGCCAGTTTTTATGTAAGTCATGACTAATTTCTTTCCATAATCGAGATTTTCATTTGCGACGTAAAAGCTAGCTTTATTTTTCTTTCAATATTTTTATTTTTGTTTGGAGGGGGTACGATTTTTTTTATATACCTGTTAAACTAAACGTTTCTTTGATATCTATATTACCTTAAAATGTAATCCTTTATTCCCATATGTTAGATTTGAGACAATATTATTATAAAAGTTTTGTTATTGTTATGAGCCTTAGAAAGCGAAAAACTAGGAAAATATATAAACCTGATGACTCAATAAGTGATAGTCAGATCGACTATACAATAGACGAAGACGAAGAATTGCAACAACCATTTATTACTAAGCCTCGTTTAGGAAGAAGTCCAATATCTAATAGGACTAGAAGTAAGACAGATATAACTCCAATTGAAAGTTCAGTTTCTAATTTAAAAACGATGAATGCGGAGAATAAAATAAACCAACAGGCAGGTGCTACAGAAGCAACCTGTTCAGTCAGTAATGCAGTAAATATGAGTAGTTTAGAAGCCATGTTGGAAACAGTTCTCACAATTAACCACAATACTTTTGTTAATGAGATACAGAGCCTTAAAAGAACATTAGTGGAAACCATAAGTAAAAATCCAATTGAAAACCAGAATGAAAACTTATCTAGAATTTCTCAATGTTCTCCGAATATCAATACCAATGATAATAATGATATAGGGAATAATATAAGTCATCCTACTGAGCCTTCAGTTTCTACAAGAAGTTCTAATAGTAATATAAATTCCGTAAGGATCGATAAATGGAATATTAGCTACGATGGAACTGATGATGTTCAAGATTTTCTCTTCAAAGTAGAGACCCTTCGCAAAAGATATAATTATACATTGGATCAGGTAGTAGCAGAAGCTTGGTTTTGGTTATACCTTAAACAACGTTCAAACGCGAATTACGAACAACTCTCTGAGGCAATTTTAAAGAGATTCAGTAAGGCAGAAAATGATTGCGATAAAATAGTAAAGATGGTGGAGAGGCGGCAAATGTCTAAGGAAGGTTTTGATGATTTTTAGTCTGATTTAGTAAATATGAATTCTCGGTTAACTCAACCCATGAGCGACCAGAAAATGATAGAGCTTATAAAGAATAATGCTAAAGAATCAATAGGATCGCTTTTATTTTCATACGACCTTTATGCTTGGACCACCTTAGAGATGCAGCTCGAAAGGCTGAAAAATTTTTGAATCGTCAAATTCAGTTAAAACAGCAGAAACGATACGTATCTGAATTAGAACCTTCTGTAAAAGAATCTGTAGTTTTAGATAAGGAATCTGAGTGCGACATTTCTGCTATTAGTTTCAGAAATTCTCAGTCTAGGAAACCGATCAATACTCCTAAATTCAAATGCTGGAATTGCGATCAAGTCGGTAACTCTTTTTATGAATGTCCTTCCGAAAAACGTAGTCTATTTTGTTTCCGTTGTGGAGAGAAAAATGTAATTAGCCCACAATGTAAAAAACATTCGGGAAACAAAACTGTGAACGAGAAGTAGAGGGCGACTCGTTCCAGCCCATAAAGCCCTTACCAATAAATAATTTAATTTTAAATGATAATGAATGGAAGACGGGATATTATATGAATAAAATTTTGATAGAAAAGGAACAAAAGTTAGAACTAGTTAATAGATTAGATAATAAGATAATCGATGAAAATTTGAATATTAATAACAATAAATTCTGTCTACATAAAAGAAAAATTAGAAATGAAAAACCTTTAAATGATAATTTTAATAATGGAAAATTAAGGAGTATACAAGAGTGTAGACAAAGATTTAATAAGCGTAAAAACTTTGCTACTAGAATCCACAATTATTGATGATTGTAACGATGAGAGACCGTTTGCAAAAATTAAGCTGGGAACGATTGAAGTTTATGGACTTCTGGATTCAGGAGCCTCGATAAGCGTTTTAGGCTACGGGTGTTCACACATTATAGAGACACTTAATTTAAAAATTAAACAATTTAATAGTTCATTAAGAACTGCAGATGGTAGTAGACAGAACATAATAGGATATGTAGAAATACCGGTTATATATAAAGGGTTAAAGAAGAATATTTTATTTTACATATCACCATCATTGCGCCAGAGAGTATACCTCGGTATTAACTTTTGGAAATCATTTAATATAGCACCACAATTATTTATATCTGAGTTATCAAGAGGTAGTGAGAACATGCCACAAAATTCAGATAGTTTGATCCAAAATTTAACAAACGCTCAAAAATGTGAATTGAATAAGGTTATTGACGAATTTCCTTCGTATGCTAAGCTCGGTCTAGGGCGAACTACAGTAGAGACTCATAGCATTGATACCGGGAACTCAGTACCATTTAAAATCAAACACTACCCTTTATCTCCGCCACGACAACAGGAAGCTTACGCTGAACTTGACCGAATGCTTTCCTTAGGGGTAATTGAGGAAAGAAATAGCCCATATTGCAGCCCAATAGTTCTAGTAAGAAAACCTGGTAAAAACCGACTCTGCCTTGACTCTCGGAAGCTCAACGAATACACTAAAAAGGACGCATATCTCCCTCATATAAATGGACTTTTCAGTAGACTTCAGGATACTCATTTTATCTCAGGTATTGAGTTAAAGGATGCCTTTTGGCAAATACCTTTAGATGAGTGTTCAAAAGAAAAGACGGCAATCGCAGTACCTGGTCGGCAACTGTACCAATATACAGTTATGCCATTCGGGCTATGCAACGCCGCACAAAGGATGAGTCGTTTAATGGATAAGGTAATTCCAAGCCAACTCCGTGAAAACGTATTCATTTATTTGGACGACCTTTTAGTTTGTACACCCGACTTTAGAACACATGTAAATATATTAAGAGATGTAGCCAAGTATTTTAGGAACGCTAATTTGACAATTAATGTTGAGAAAAGCCGATTTTGTCAACGAGAAATTAAATATCTAGGTTATATTGTTGGGCAAGGTATTTTGAAAACAGTAAAGACAAAAATTGAAGCCATTTTGGATTTTCCGTTACCATCATCGCCAAGACAAATACGCCGTTTTGTTGGTATGACGGGATGGTACCGACAGTTCATTGCGAATTATGCACAACTGGCAGCGCCTTTAACAGACTGTCTCAAAAAAAATTATAAATTTAAAATAACACCGGAAGCGGAAGTAGGATTCAACAAATTGAAAGAAGCCTTAACAACAGCGCCTGTGCTAGTTCAGGCAGACTTTTCTAAGCCTTTTCCCATACAATGCGATGCTTCGAGGGTGGGAGTTGGTGGTATATTAGTACAGACAGACAGTGATGGACATGAGCATCCTATAGCGTACTTTTCTCAGAAACTAAACAAAGCTCAAAAAATTACACCGTGACAGAGCTTGAATGTCTAGCGGCAATAATTTGTTTGAAACGTTTTCGGCCATTAAAATTCAAAATGATAACGGATCATAGCAGTTTAAGATGGTTAATGTCGCAAAAGGATTTGTCAGGTAGATTAGGAAGATGGAGTCTTAAATTACAGGCATTTGATTTCGAAATAGAGTATCGGAAAGGTTCTGCAAACATTGTACCAGATGCATTGTCCAGAGTTTTAGAAGTTGGAGAAATAACTATGCCATCCATTAGTTCTGAAATCGATTTACAATCTTAGTATTTTTCCTCTACCGAGTACAATGATTTAAAGGATAAAGTAACTCAATATCAAGACAATTTTCCAGATACCTGCGTATCTAATGGTTTTGTATACCAAAGAATTAAATTTCGAAAGGGGGAATATGAGGAAGAAGATTCCTTATGGCGTTTGTGGTTACCCAGTGGTTTAAGGAGCTACGTAATACAAAACAATCACAATATAAATTCATGTCATAGAGGATTTGCGAAAACGCTCAATAGGGTGCGCGAAAAATATTTCTAGCCAAAAATGGCGAAGGACATTAAGATTTGTTTCAGAGTGTGAAATTTGTCAATGTGTTAAACCTACAAACAAAATTTTAAGACCACCAATGGGTCGACAATTAAAAACTGAACGTCCATTTCAACGCATATACATGGACCTATTAGGGCCATATCCAAGGACAAAATTAGGATATAATATGGTATTCGTAGCCATCGACCATTTTTCAAAATATATATTTTTAAAACCCTTAAAGAAAGCAATAACTGCATCAATTGTAGGATATATTGAGGAAGATATATTTCACAAGTTCGGAGTCCCTGAATTTATCCATTCTGATAATGGAAAGCAGTTTGTTTCAGCACAAATGGAGGAATTTCTGAAAGCATATGGTATCACCCACATAAAAATGGCTCTATACTCACCACAGGCTAACTGCTCTGAAAGGACTAATAGAGAATTTTTAGTGAAATTAAGAGTCTTGATTAAGGAGAAGCAGGACCAGTGGGACAAACACGTTTCAAGTATTTCGAATATACTGAGAAGTGATTATCACGAAGCACTTAGATGTTCTCCTTATTTCTGTTTGTTTGGGTACAATATGGTTCAACACGCGTCCGCGTATCCAATTTTGGGGAAGCTTTGTCTAACTCAGGATGGGCAGGTGAATTTTATACCTAATGATGTTAGAATAAGTAACCTCCACGACAAAATACGGAAAAACTTGGAAGTAGCTCACGAAAAGGCCACCAGAACTTACAACACTCGTTGCAGAGATGTATACTTCAGAGATGGGCAGGAAGTTTTTAGGAAAAGCAGGACTCAAAGTGAATTCAGTAAGGGAATAAATGCTAAGCTCCTACCTCCTTATTTAAAATGTAGGGTACGCAAAAAGGTTGGTTCATCGCTGTATGAATTGGAAACTTTAAACTGACAATTAATCGGACTTTTCCACGCAAAAAGACATCAAAGCTTTTTGAAATAGTTTCTTAACATTTTATCTTGTTGTATCTGTAGCCCGGCTTAGAATTTATCTCAGGGTGTAGTCGAGCCCCACGAATTTCTTATGAAATCGCACAATCTCCTTATTTCCAACTTTCTCAGGTTTAGTTTGCAAAGAAGGTTTGCTACAGATTTTTTTTTTATTTTTGGTAATAGTATTTATAAGAAACAATATTTTAAATTTGAGGTATTATTCAACTTGGTTTTAACAGGTACAATCTATTTTGTTTATACAGTATATATTTTTATTCATGGTTGGTAATAATTTTATAACATGCGATAAATTTAACCTAATTGAGAAAAAAAAAAAAGAAAAAAGGAGACTTCGTAGTTTCTGCCAAAATGAGTATTTTTGAAAGCTTACTAAAAAAAAAATAAAAAAAATTCCTAGTTGCAATCGTCGCAAGTCTGAATTAACTCAGAGTAGTTTTGTGAAAGCTTTTAACGAAAAGAAACTTTCAAGAGACAGGGGTTTCATTAGTCATTAAAGATTTCCGTTTCTTTGCTGCTTTTTTTTTTGGCGACTGCAGAGATAAGTACCATATTGTGGGTAAATTGTAAAGATTTTTATTCAAGTTGAATCGCAAGTTTTTTAAAAAATTAAATAAATAGTAATATCGGGTTTTAAAGTAAATTAGTAAAAAAAAAATGCAACCTCCATAATATCTTTTTTGTGGAACGGTCAAGAATAAAATTATTAAAGTTCAGATACCAGACATACCGAAGCACCTATAACCTCTAAATTGTAACGTGGAATCTAACATTTATACGCTTCTTGGCTTCACCAAAATCCATTTCACCAAAGGATTTGATTTAATGGACTAAATTTATAAGTTCATCATTACGACGACAACCACCAAAAGCCTCATCAGAAAAATCTATTTTTTTTTGTATAAATCGTAAAGAAAAGATGTAACAGCACACGAATTTCAAGGACGACAACATAGCTTAGATGATTTTTATATTTTAAACCGCAGCACCCTGAAGCTCCATATAGTCAACATACAAAGTAAGATAAGAATAGCCATTACATTACAAAACCGATTTAAAGATCAAAAGCAAAAATTAACCTATTGAGGTAAATTCCATGTGTTATTTTTTTTTATTAACCAAACACCATTACATTGTATTTCAAAAAAAAAAGTATAATATTAATAATTAATAGATGTAAAGTGAAATATAATCAACTAAAATTGTCAACGTTTCATATAGGCAAGCCCACAGCTTATACCAGTTGTGACAGCTTGACAGCTGTCAAAAAACCAATCTCGAACCGTATGGCTTTGTTTACCTTTTTCTCCATTTTGTTTTGGTAAAGAAGTGCGAAAGAGATTAAAAAAGTAGAATATACAAAATATAATGTGTGCAAGTGAACAGCTATAGAACATGTTTTCAACCACTGACAGCATAAAAAATAAAAACAATGGAAATTTAGTGAGTATAAACATTGAAAAAAATTCATAAAATTGTATTTTTGACAAATTAACATTAAATTTAGTAATCTGTGGTATTTCCTTTTCAGAAATAAAAGGTATAATAGATGCATATTAAAACCTAAAGCTTGTGATTGTGATAATACCAGTAATGTTGGTATAAATGCTGGTAAATTTGCCAGTTACATTCACCACTGCTCAACCCAGGGCCGAAAGGAAGGAATCAAAAATTACTATAGTTGAGCTAACTATTGGTCCAGTTGCTGGTGGCGAGTCACGAAACTTTTCGCAAGTTGAATTGTGGTATTAATGCTTTGGATTATGACTTGCGCGTGAGTGGTCCTAAATCGAAATTTGTCCGGTATTATTCAATGCTTTGGGCACTACACCATTGGCTTTATAAATAAAACATTAATTAGCACTTTTTTACTCCTATAAATAGACATCCAGCTGAAAAGGAATAAAAATTAGCCGCAACTGAAGACAAAATCTCAAATATAACAACAGATATCTACAATTGAGAACGCTTCTAAACAACAGCCTGTTGAACAGATTTAATTTTATAAAGGCTAGTAAACCCTTAAAAATGTGAGTTCCAAAAATTAACAATTACGAACAACAAATACAAAACCACCAAGAACTACAAAATTGATTGAGTATTTGGAAATGGGATTGAAGTATAAAGAAAAACAACTTCAGTAAAATGTAAAACAGACAAAACAACAAATGACTTACAAAAATTAGTAGATGGACTACAAGCAGAAGTAGCTAAGAAAGCCCAACTTAAAGTTGAAAAGGAAAGCAGAAAATTTCAGTGGCATAGAAAAGGATTTGTTGTAACAATTGCAAGAACCAAAAGCAGAAAAACAATGTAAGTTAATAATATATATAAACATTTTGAAATCACTGATATTCATATATGCACTGCATTTGTTTTTAAACCTTACAGTGACGATTATATAATTAAAGTTTTAAGCCAAACTCTTCTGCCTCTTCTGTGCATGATATGATAATCATTGTTTATTAAGATATTTAGTATTGATTGTTATTTATTTTTTAAATTTGTGTACTTATAGCAACAGGAAAAATTGTTGAGTTCAATAAGCAAAGCTGCTGTTGGAGGCAGTTTTTCGGATAAAGGAATAGATCAAAAAGACTTGCGGGATGTGCCTAAACGTTTGTGTCCAGAGGCAGTAAAAGCTTGTGCTGGCACAGCTCTATCAGTATCTCTGAATCAGTGGGTAGAACAGGTCTTAACAACCCACATAAAACAGCAACAGCAAATTAGTAGTAGTCACAAATCTACACAATCTAACAGCTCACATAGCCCTTCCGACCCACAACACACACACAACAATATTAATAAAGCCAATGGCACTCGGAGTAGCAGTTGCAGCAGTAATATCGGCGGTGGAGGAGATAGTTCTGCGAGTAATATTGGTGATAACACTGAATTGCTTAAAGAAAATTCGATCCTGCGCATTCGTATCGACGAGTTGACCAACCTCGCCAAAAAAACTGTAAGTCTCTCAGAAACATGAAAAATTTTTAATACCAGAAATTATACACTATCATCATGTACCATCTTTAGGAAAACACATTATCTGATCTGATGCAGAAAGCTGAAGAACAAGATGAACATTGGCGGAATATTATGCATTCAAAGGACGAACAAATTAGAGTGTTACAAAAACACTCTAATGGCCAGGAAGTAAGTTAGTTTTTTATAATTTTATAAGTGTTATAAACAGTTTTTTTAATTTTTTTTAAAGGATATTTAATGTCAGTCGCAGTTTCACCATGCTGACCACATCGTATAAAGGTTAAGCGCTAAAGTAGTATGCAATAATGATACATAAATAATGCAATTATGATTATATTAAAATAAAAATTAAACATAACCAAAATAAATATTATTCTGACTAAAAACTAATTATGATTAGGCGTTATTTCGCATTTTTCAATAATTGCTCTAAAATTTAACAGTTTTTAATTAATATTTAAAGACGATGATTTTCCTAAAACGCGTTTTTCAAGAAACGGAACCAAATTTTTAAAGAACTACGTGTAATTTGGGTCGGGTTGAAGTTGAAGACTTGCTATCAGATATTAAAATTCCATATTTGGTAAATAATTTAATAAAGACGGACAATCATCAGATCATATTTAATTTTTATTTTCAATCTGGCGTCAAATAACTATACGAGATAGGCAACCTTTGTTTAAGATTTTTTTTTTCGATATCTTAAATAATATTATTTGTAATTCAATTTCCGAATGGAGATTTCTTTTGTTAGCTTTAAATTTCTAGTTGATAAAATATATGAGATTTATTTTAAATACTACTTCATAATGATACTTTATGGCATTTTATTTGTAACTTATGACAAAAAGATATTATTTAGTAGGCAATGTAAGATTCTGAATTGATATTATCATATTAAAGGGATATTTAAGTAATTCGGCACACGAAGGACGTTGTTTTGGATTATATTGCAAGCAATTTTTCGCCATCTGTAAAAAATAAATATTAATACAAAATTCGTAGGAATATAAAAAGAAATGAAATGATAATAACATGAACCAGCATGGCAGGATAGTACGGTGGTAAAGGACCATAATCAATAGTCTTAGCAGGATTACAAATCGCCGTCATTTTGGTAACCAAATTTTTGATGTGTCCAAAAGGTGTATTCTTATAAAGCAGCAAATACAAAATGCAACCTAGGGATCAGATTTTGTGGAAATCTAGTTTTTTAAAATTTCAATCAGTAAAATGATTTTAGTAACTTTTTGCAAACAAACCTTAATTTTTGGTTGATTATTGTGTCTTGGACTACTGCCCGTGGAAGTGTCTGTTAGTGCTTCAGGACTTATATAATTGAATGTACCAGCCTGTGAAAATTTTATTATGCTTGTTGAATCAGTGGCTATATTACTAGCAATACCAAAATCTATTAGTTTAAGACGGCCATTAACCATAAGAAAATTAGCTGGCTTTAAATCTGAATGTATCACTCCGTTCTGATGGATATAATTTACAGCCTGAAGCATTTGGTACACAAAGTTAGTTAGGACATATAAACTGATAAACTGTGCTGTGGAATTTTCAAAAAATTTCTTCCCAAATTAGAATTTTTGACAGTAATAATCACAAATAAATAAAAACAATGTATACAACGTGTATAAAGGTGATAGCATATACTTTTTAATATAGCTGTTGCTTCCGATTTCTTTACAAAATGCAACCCTGATTTGATTGTTAAAACAAAAATACAGTGTTGTATTTTTCGAGCTGTCGCCACTGTTTACGCTGTGGGCAAGCCCATGGGTGCATTTGCATTGCTTTAAATAATGTTTTTTTTTTTTGTTTTGAGATGAAGCTGTACGCAAAGATAGTTTAATTCCGTGACGTCATCAACATTCTTTGTAAACGAACGAAACCAGTTCAATTATCAAATCTCTCATTTCCAAAAAAATATATCGCTAGATATAAATTATGTATATAATTATTAATTCCTTTTTTTACAAGTTACTATTTAGTATTTCGATGGATAATGAAATCAAAAATTTATATCTGAAAATTTAATTCAATCGAAAACTATTTATTGTTTACAACATTAAATTTTTATAGATTAATATGTTATAAATATATACTTTATAGAAAGCTCTATAAATATGGGCATATAAACTTCAAATATTTTTTTAGGAAGCTTTGAATATATTGATATTTATTTGCAGTTTTTTTTATAACATCACAAAATTATAAATATCTTAATAATTATTGAGTTTTAAACATCTTTTCTTACATCTGTCATTTTGGTATTGTTGAAAGTATATTGTAAAGCCTTGTAAGTCATTTTAAAGATTTTTTTAAACAGTACAAATGGCTCATTTTTTTATATTTTATATGCAAAATATTTAATGAACTTTTCTGAATTTTGTAGATCATTTTATACACAAATCACGTATGGATTGAGCTCAATGCATCACTGGAGTATAACTTAACGCCAGGAACTGAATTAGAAACAAACACAAAAACAAAAAAACACACCTATAAATTTGTGTCATTTTTTCAGGCCATCGATATCCTTTCAACGGATCCAATAATGTAAGTCAGTTATTTGATTTAAAAATATTTAACATATTTCTATAATTTCCAATAAGAATTCCTAAGATCCTTAGAAAATATATAAAATTTTTTTTTAATATGATTTTTATTGATACGATTTTTTTTAAATAAATGAAGTGTAAAATTTTTAAAATGAAAAGATAGATTTTTTTAATTGGGAATAAAGGATTGCAAGGTAATATGGATGACGAGAAAAGGATCGTTTCACTAAGCGTTAAATTGGATTTTATTTAAACAAATGTAGGCCTTGCGATATCAACATCAATCGCGAAACAGTAAAACATTTAAAATCGTACCAGTTTTAATAATTATATTTTTTTAACTTAATTAATTATTCATAGCAGTCTTGGAATGAATTTTTTTTTCTGTTGTAGTGCGTGCTTTAGAAAGGTCAAGAACCCTCCCAATCCGGCGAGCTAAGCCGCTCTTCAACATTCCAAGCTCGACCCACCTAAAGCACCAAAATTTTTAAGGGACCAAGAGTCAACAAAAAAGTAGCTACCATAACAAAACAACAAAAAACTTAGCTGTATTTGCTGCTGCTAGTGCTGCTGCTGCTGTTGCGGGGAGTATTATAGTTGTTGATGCTAATACTGTCGTTGCGGGTGTATCGGCCACACCTGTTCATCCCTCAGCAATACCTTGGCCGCATTGCATTTGAATATTTTTCCTGATATATTTTAGAACATTTTAGAAAAAATTTTAGTGTGGTGTTCCAACTGATTTCATTTAACTGATTATCACTTTTTTTTTCGTAGACAAAAAGTGAGTTCAGTTTGCATGTTAACGATATTTAATACTTTTGCTTGATTCAAAGTACAAAGAAATTATTCACACGCATATAATTTTTGTTAAATCAAAAACAAAATGCACTTGTTAGTATTTTTAAAAAAAAGTTAAAATGATTTAAAAGAATTTTTTTTACGTTTTGTGTGTTATGTTATTTATAACATGTAATTTATATATGAAATTTAGCAAATGGTGCAGATTTGATGGTTGCTTTTAACGCTTTTCATTCTCAATACACTAAATTTTTTTTTTTTTGTTTTCTGTAATTTTTTTATAAATAAGCAAATTGTCATAAGTGACTGTGCAGTGCGATTCGCTAAGAATGCATGGTGTGCTATTGCATGTCTGGAGCATGGCAATAGACACTGCTTAAACACACTAGAAGTCACCAAATTCAGTTCGAACAACAATGCACTTTACAAAGTTCAATTTGTTTGAAAAAATTTTAATCCAACTGCCTTAAAAAATGTAAGGACAATTTCCAATATTATAATTTCTTGGAAAAAATACAAATCTAGATCCAGAACAAACCAACTCAATGCCGGAACTGTGCTGAACAACATCATACAAGTGTGTGTCCGACGTCGTCAAAAGTCGCCGTGCAAACACAGCCTTATAGAGGTCTATTATTTCTAATAAACCTCCTATAAGACTATAAATATTTTCAGATAGTATTTGAATATATTAAATCATATAAAGGGTTTTTTTCCCATTTTCCTTTAAAAATCATTAAAAATAAAATAAAAACTATTTAATATATTTAGATCCTACCCGGCCAGCCAAATTGTCACAAAAGGTTGACAAAATGTTGACAAAAAGATGTGGATGGTCGACATTTATTTGTGACAATTTTTGTTGAAAAAAGGTCGGCAGGGTTGACACGTTTTGTCAATATTTTTATATATATATTGTCGACGATTTTGTCAACAAATTTGTCAACATTTTGTCAACAAATTTGTCAACATTTTGTCAACAAATTTATCAGTAAATTTATGAAAAAATTATCCAAATCTAAATTAAACAAGTAAGAGTGTTAAATTCGGCTGTGCCGAATCTTTGATACCCTCCACCTCGGTTTGAGTATTGATAATAAATGTAAACAATATATTTGAAAAAGTAAACAATTTGTTAAACTTAATACCAGATTATTTCAGCAAATTCATTGGGTTGATCCGCTTAACAGATGTTTTTTGTTTATTTCAAGAGTTGGTCTAAAAAGCTTTCTCACATTAGTAATTCGCACTCCAATGAGGAAAGATCGTTTTCGTCTTTTCTCTTATTTCGGATAAAAGAAAACACGTTTCGGTGTTTGCTTTTTGGACATCGTTGTTGCTGATCGGCATGCATTTAGGTTATATACCTATATTCATGCGTTTCCGGTTATATGATATAACCTCTCGATTAATTTAAAATTTTTGCAAATTAAATATCTCACCCTAACCTTCATTGCGTTATGCATATAAATGTTTCTTTAGTTAAACAAAATCATAGGCAGAACGTTCAACAGAGAATATTGTGATGGGAACGTTGTGGTGAGAACGTTGGGATAGAACGTTGTGGTGAGAACGTTGAGGAGAGAACGTTGAGGAGAGAACGTTGATACGTTTAAAATTGTATCCCAACAAACGATGCCAGTAGTAAAATGCAAATGAAATGGAGAAAAAGTTATTCATACAAACAGTTTTTACATTATTTTGCTTTGTTGGGATGTTTTGCATGTAGTAACAGTAACAAAATCGACCTGATTTTGGCAAGCAGTGAATTTAATTGAGAAATGAAAACTACAATCCATGTACAGTCCTATCCACTTGAATAGCACACCTAAATGTATATATATCAAAAGCTTAAAGCACGCGCTATTTAAGTGGACAGGATTGTATGTTCATTTTAAAATGATATGTTTATTATTTATATCATTTCTACCACCATGTAACATTTCTACAATTACAATATTAATGTTTTTTGAACCAAAAAAGAAACATTAATGTTATATTTTTTGTTTTTGTACAAAATTGAAATAATTCATTTGATTTTATTATGTAATGTTATGCATGAAATTTTCACAATTTTAATAAAAGTATTTTAACTATAATTAACTATACAAATTTATTTTAGAAATTCTTTTTGTTTTTTTTTTCACATGAAAATATTACATTTTATAAATATTTGAAGAGTATATAATATTTTTCAAATTTATAAACGAATATTTGAAAGCAATATGAAATGTTATTATAATATATATATATATATATATATACATATATTTGTTTTTTTTTTTTTTTTGTAAATAAGTATATAATTTAAGTTTGTAATTAATATATAAGATATGAATATACATATATGTATTACAACAGTTTTTATGTTCGCAATTCTTAAATAGCATTTGACGTTTTCTAAAATTCATTGAATTTAAATCAATGTTTTCTGTAGTCCGATTCTGAAAATTTCAACGATCCGACAATCGCAAAATATATCGACAGCTATTGTTGTTTGCACTAAGGATTAAGTAATTCACTAAGTACATACATCTTAACGACAGTCGACAAATCTATTTTTCTATTTATTTAAATTGTAGACGAGTGGCATCTCTGTCAAAATAAGCGAAAATCACAAAGAAGAATAGAAAAAAAAAACAAATTACTTCGTGTTTGACAGGATGATTTTATCTTTATGTTTAATATCCTTTTTTTTTTACTAATATTTGTGTTTATTTATTTGAAAATTAAATAATGAATTGAATATGCTATTTAATTTTTTTATTTATATAAAAAAGTCTTTTAATAAAAGCAAAATATTTTCACTATTTTATGATTTTTATTTAAGTATGACGACATTTCAACCTAAAAATTTTAGTTTTTATCGATTGAATAAACAACACAAAAATGGTTGTCGTTTAGATAACAACAACAGCTGAGTTTAATAAAAGCGAATATCGTTTAAAAATGTTACTGATAATTTTGCGATTTTCTTTTTTTTTAACGATTCGACTATCGTTAAAAGAAGTTACTGAATCGCGGTAGTGAAAAGCTATTAATTTCTCCTGAATGTCAATATTTTTTTTAAATGTAAAAATTTTTTAAATGTAAACGTAGGTATTGGTGTTTTTTTTTTTTTTTTTTTAATTTCAATTTGTGTTTAACGAATAAAATTTATATATTAAAGATGCAATAGATGTCTTCTAAATTTAAAATTATAATTTCCGACGTTTTGATATAATTTTCTGAAATTCAATTAATTGTAATTTATAATTGGAAATTTTTAATTCCAGTTTTTAGAATTGATATTTTCTTGAATTTGAATGGAAAATTTAAAAAGAGCAATTTTGTATTTATGTGGATAGTAATGCTTTAGTAATTATAAACAATTTTTAAAAATTAGATGTAATCGCAATCAGATATTTTGTAGGTAAAGCAGAATAATAGTTCTATATAACTATGTAAAACTGTTTTGAAAACAAAAAACTCATTGATGAACTCGGTAACTCTATTTTATAAAGACAACAAAAAGTTAACATGCCAAACTTATGTTCATATTTGTAAAAGAATAATGAAAAAACATATGAAATAAAAGACCAGCCCGTGTATACTCTTAACATTGTTCTGTATGATATCTAGTTGAAAATATTGACATTCATGTTAAAATAGAAGTAACTATTGCAAGGCTAATTAGAACAAAAATTGTGGCGTCATCTATTGCGGCATAGTCAAGCTGAGCAAAATGAAGTGACACTCTGTTAAAGCAAAAGAAATGTATTTTCCCCACAACAAAATATTGCAGAAAATTATGTAAATAAAATAATATACCGATTTATTTCTAACATGCAGTTGTTATGGATATACATATATATAATATATGTATATTATTTGTATTATCTAATACGTTTATGTATGTATATGTAAATATTACACACAAAAAATACAACATCAAACGTTATTTTTGTGTTTTTCTTTTTAAATAAATTTATACATAAAATTTTTTTGCTAAATTTACATTTTTTTTTTATTAACAACTAGGTATTTCAGCATTATTTGCTTTAGATGTTGGTGAATTTTTGCTCCCTTTATATTAACTCGTAGTGTCTGCTTGTCGAAAAAATTTTGGATCGATTTTAACCCCTTTCCCGTAACCCATTCGATCTGAAATTTTGCAGGCAGGCTCGCGGTAATAACAGAAATGATTTAACAAATTTTTTTAGTGATGCCAAAACAATTGAAACTTTTAAATTTTTCTACCAGAGTTAAAAAAAAAATTTACAAATTGTTAGTTTTTATTATACTATTACCACAACGACCACAAAAACAACAAGTCCAGCTATGACAACAACACAACATTTAGAATAACAACAAGAACAATATAGAAACATCATATTTTTCATTTTTTTTTACTTTTTCAGAGATTTCCCTGGACCTGTTCCACCGATTTTAATGATTTTTGAAATAGAAATCTTCCTATGAATTTGGTGAATCATTCTCATTAAAAATTATCACTGTAGCTGCACTATGGAGGGCGTGATCGTGACAAGAACAACATAGAAAATTATATTTTTTCAAGACTTTTTTTAGTTCTTCATTCAAATCTCGGGCCCTAATCGGCCGATTTGGACGATTTTAAATAGCAAACTTTTCAGGATGTTAGTGAATCATTTTTTATATCAACGAGCACCCTAGCTGCCCGATTGATGGCGTCATCGTGATTTCCACAGACGGACAGACGGACATCGCTATATCAACTCCGGTTGTTATAAGGATCACAAATATATATATTTTATGGGGTCCAAATTTTTTTTTTCTAATTATTACAAACGGAATGACAAATTTATATACCCTCTGCACACTGGAGTGGAGGGTATAAAAAATTTTTTTTAAGGGCAATTATTGAAAAAAATTAATATAATTATAGATTAAAATAAATATTACAGTCTTCTTGACTAAAAAAAATAATCTTAATAACGATTTATACATTTAAAAAAAATAAATACAGTTTTATTCACTTAAAAACCAATTTTATTCTAGAATAACGAGTTATATATTTAAAAAATAAAAACTGTCTTATTCACTTAAAAAAATTTATCTTATGATATGTGACAAATTGTCGACAAATTGCCAACAAAAATTGTCAGCAAAATAAATCACATATGTTTGTCCAAATATTGTGATCCTTTTGTCACCCCGCATTGCAATATGTCGTTTAGGAAAGCAACCGCGATTTTTCAACAAATTATTGTCGACCATTTGTTGATAAAATTTCGTTGACAATATGTATACACCATTTTGATGACAATATGTTGACAAAAAGTTATGATCATATTTTCTGGTTGGCCGGGTATATATTATTCGTTGCAATATCTATATGTAAAGATAAGATCTCACATGTAAATATTAAATTTGTTTTTTTTTTTAATTATATATTCTTCCTTTATTTACATATTTTAACAAATTTGATATTCACATATGAGATCTTATCTTTACATATAGATATTGCAACATATAACATATAGGATCTCAAGATATTAAATAGTTTTTATTTTATATTTTAATGATTTTTAAAGGAAAATGGGAGGGAAAAAAACCTTTATATGATTTAATAAATGCAAATACTATCTGAAAATATTTATGTGCTTATAGGAGATTTATTAGAAATAATAGACCTATATAAGCATATAATTTTCAATTTGGTGATTTCTTTTTAATTTTACGTTAATTCTCTACATTCTCTTATCAGTGGGTAAGAGGAATTTCCAAGTTTGGCAAAGTCCTTGTTATGAAATCGATAATTTTTTCATAACCTGTTTCTTCATGAAGAAGATTTGTAGGATACCTCCAGGGCTTTTTATTTATCATTTTAAGACATTTGTTTTGTATAATTTGTAAGCGTTTTAGGTGGCAGTTGGCAGCGTCACTCCAAATAGGACACGCGTATGTTAATATTGGCCTTATAGCACTTTTGAAGAGTAGATTTTTGTTTTTGGGGTTTAGAAATGACCTTCTATTTAGTAGTGGCCATAATAATTTAAATGAATTTATAGCTTTTTGGCACGTAGCCATAATATGTTGTTTAAAATTAAGCTTTTTGTCCAAGACAACTCTGAGATATTTGACATGATTAAGTACATTTATGGTATTATTTCCAGTAAGAAGATGGCATCGTGGCAGTCTTTTGGGAGATTTGTTGAATGGAAAAATTATTGCTTGGGTCTTGTTTGGAGTAATTTTGATTTTCCATATGTGAAAATATTTACTGCATTTCACAAGTCCCTTTTCCATTTTCTTCAGGAGTGTACTTGTAAGTTTGTTTGAAGAAATTAACGCAGTATCATCTGCGTAGTAAGCAGCTTTCATATATATTTCGGGACTTTGAAATCGGATGTATATATCGAGTAAAGAATGGCGACAAGACTGATCCTTGAGGTAAACCTGTGGTAATGGTTTTTGGAGATGATGTTTCATTATTAATCGCAACTTTAAAGTTTCTGCCGTGAATGAAATCTGAAATAAGTTTGCAAAAATATTTTGGTATATTTGCATCAAGAAGTTTATATACTAGGCCATTATGCCAAACGGTGTCAAACGCTTTTTCAATATCTAACAATATTACACCCGTTGAACTTTTATTGTTTTTATTGGTGATTATTTGATTTTTAATTCTGTTTATTTAATTCTGTCTATTAAGTAACTTTGGTAAAATATTTGAAAAAAATTCTACATTCTCGTCTTAGTGAATTTGTAACGACCAATTCTATTGTTGCTAAACAACACTTTGGATTTAAAAAAGGACATAGCACTACCTTTTTAAATCCGGTAGTGATAAAAATTTCCTAACCGTATACTGTCAAAATTTAGAAGCAATAGATTAAGCATTCAAAAATCCATTCAAACCCAATGAAAATAATACATCGGACAATACAATCACAAACTCACTCAAAACAACGAATCAAGTAAATAAATTAAGTGTTTATAATTCTTCAAACACCAGATAAAAACCTCATAGACACCGGTGCCGACATTTCGGTTTTACATAAAAGTTTTTTTCACAAAAAAATTAGCGGAAAATTCCGCAAAATTATACGCAGCTAATGGCACACCTATAAAAACGTTCGGCTCTGCACGTATTAAGGTAGATCTAGGTCTAGCAAGGTATTCGAATGGATTTTTACCATACCAGACGTCACGCAACCTATAATTGGCGCCGATTTCATTGAACATTTCGGTATTTTAATCGATTTGAGAAACAAAAAATGAATCGATTCACGAACATTTCTCGAAAAAATCGGCGAACTTCAATCAACTCCCGTACTTCAAATCAAAACATTTAATTCGCAAGATCCATACGCCGATTTAATAAATGAGTTCAAAGAATTAACTCAACTTCAATCAAACCCAATCGATCTATCTCATTCAAGCGTCATGCATCAAATTGAAACAAAGGGAATACCCGTCTTCGCAAAACCACGACGTTTACCAACATTCAAATTAAAGGCAGCACGCGAAGGATTCGAATATTTAATGAAAATGGGAATTTGTCAACCTTCGAAAAGCCAATACGCTTCACCTCTACACATGGTACCCAAACCAGGCGATAAATGGCGCCCATGCGGTGATTACCGAGCTCTAAACGCACAAACAATCCCCGATCGTTATCCAATCCCTCACATTCAAGATTTTAGTACTCATTTACGGGATAATAAAATTTTCAGCACAATTGATCTCAATCGCGCATACAATCAAATCCCCATTCATCCAAACGACATCGGCCTTTTCGAATTCAAGTACATGACTTATGGTCTAAGAAATGCTGCTCAGACATTCCAAAGATATATGCACCAAACATTACGCGGATTAGATTTTGCATTTATGTACATCGACGACATCTGTGTGGCATCGAAAGACGAATGCAACATAGAGAACATTTACGCATCATTTTCGAAAGAATAAAAAAGCCAACCTATCAATCAATATAGCAAAATGTGTTTTCGGTCAAAGTGATATCAAATTTCTCGGACACATAATCAATGAAAAGGGTATAGCACCATTACCGGAAAGGGTAGAAAAAATAAAGAACTTCGAAAAACCAAAACTGGCCTGCGATTTGAAAAAGTTTTTAGCCACAATTAATTTCTACCGCCGATTTATGCCAAATGCAATCAATAACCAAAAAACCCTACTTGCATTAGTTCCAGGTCACAAAAAACGGGACAAGACGGAGATCAAATGGACCGAAGATGCGTCCATTTGTTTCGAGAAATGCAAACAGGAATTAGCAAACGCTACATTATTAGCTCATCCAGCAGAAAATGCGGAAATAGTACTACAAACAGACGCAAGTGATTTTGCAGCAGGTGCTGTAGTTCATCAAATTGTCGATGGTCAATCACAACCTTTGGGCTTCTTCTCAAAAAAATTCACAGACACTCAAAAAAGGTACACACATACGATAGAGAATTGTTGGCAATCTGGAGGGTAGACAATGCCATGTACTGACCGATCGCAAACCATTAACATTCGCATTCAAAACAAGCCCAGGTAAATCATCACCCAGACGCGATCGACAATTTGACTATATTGCACAACATACAACCGACATCAGATACGTTTCTGGCGAGAACAACATACCGGCTGATTTTGATCACGCATTACATCAATCGTCTCATCAATAATCAATTATGAAAAAATCAGCACAGCTCAAAATTTATGCACTCAACTAAAAGAAATTTTACAAACAAAGAACTCGTCACTAATACTCAAACAATTAAAAATACCGAGTATCGAACCAAAGATGTATTGTGATATTTCAACAGACACAATTCGACCATTCATTCCCAGAGAATACAGGAATTCAATTGTAAACAAATTTCACTCGTTAGCACATCAAGGAATTCGGGCTACTAATCGCATAATTAAAGAATATGGCACTAGATATCAATAATTTCGTTAAAAATTGTATCGCGTGCTAAAAATCAAAAATAAATCGTCATGCAAAAGCACCACTCACCCAGATCAACCAACCAACCAAACGCTTCGAACACATAAACATAGACCTAATAGGACCTATGCCTCAATCAAACGAATACAAATATTGTCCAACAATCATAGACCGTTTCACACGTTGGCCAGAGGCTTTACCATTGAAGGATATCTCTGCAGAATCAGTCGCTAAAAGTCTTACTAGACACTGGTTCTCAAGATTTGGTATTCCGTCTCGAATCACAACTGATTTAGGTCGACAATTTGAATCCAATTTATTTCATGAATTGATGAAATTTTTAGGCATCGATCATCTAAAAACAACAGCCTATCATCCACAGTCAAATGGATTAATAGAAAGATGGCATAGGACACTAAAATCATCCATCATGGCTAAACAAAACGCAACTTGGACCGATGAACTACCCATGATTCTATTAAGCCTACGAAATACGTTCAAGCCAGACATCAATGCAACACCGGCAGAATTAGTATATTGTACAACATTACGATCACCCGGCCAATTAATAGAAAATTCAAACAACGTACAACGTTGTGAACGGAATTTGTAAAAAATCTAAAAACGACAATGCAAAATATTCGACCAACTTCAACATCTCATCATTCAAACGAAAAATCATATGCATTCAAAGACATCAAAAAAGTTACACACGTCTTCGTTAGAAATGATACTGTACGTGCATCACTGCAACACCCCTATGACGGACCATTCAAAGTAAAGGTGCCATTACACGATGTGATTTTTTACATACGTACTGTCACTTTCTTTATCCATATGAAATTCCGCATGTCTGTCAAAATTGTCTTTTACATACGATTCATAATTTTTGCTATCACACGTGCATATGTATTTCCGTATGACATAACCTCTAAATGTAAACAACAGCTGATTTAATTTATGAATTTACAAAAATTTTTTGTTAAAAAAAGTTATATATTTTTTAATTGGTAATTAATATTAAACAATTTATTTTTCTTTCAATATTAATCTTTATAATTTACTCTGTTTTTCTTTCGCCACAAGCAGTGTCATGGGCGTCCGCAGAAAAAAAGAAATAGGTGGGCCAAGCTGTTTTATTTTTTTTACATTTTTTAATTTAACAAAATTCTCCTATTTTCTTGCGAAAATTTGGTGAGAACTTTATCAGTGAATTGTCGCCATTATTGACCTTAATCAAGGATCTTTCAATTATTGCAGTTGTAAAAGGAAGTGCTACAAATATCTGCAAGGCTTTATATACGTATGGATAAAATGAAGATGCTTCCAATACTTTGTAAATGTCATCGAATTCAGTTTTGTCTTTACACAAGGCAATCCATAGATCGATTTCATATTTCAATTCATTTAACTCATAAAAAGAAGCTACACACTTGATTTGAATGTCGATCTCCGCTTTATTTTTTGATTTAAAAACAGCTGGGTGAAGATATGACAAAGCAAATTGAGGACTATTTTCTTCGCAAATCGATTTTCAAAAGACATTATTAATGAGTCCAATTACGGGATATATATTGAACGCTTAAAAAAATCGAAAACAATGGTTGCCAGTTGATTGGCACGATGAACTTGACGGCCAACAAGCCTTGGCAATTTAATTTCAAAACCAAGTTGCAGGTAAATTTTTGTAGCTTCTTCGAAAACGGATTTAAAAGTGCTGTCCTGCATCTCCATCTGACTTGATTAGTTCCATTATCCGTTTGATATGGTTAGCGATGGCAAGTACATCCAACTGTTTACTCTGAAACAAATTTTGCTGCTGGTTCCAAGATTGCCGAGTAGTGTGAAATTATACATAAACATACAACGAACGTACTTTTAGTTGTACAACTTATCAGTTGGAAAGGAGATTTCCTGGTTTCAGGGTTTCCTTCAAGTGCAAGTTTTTCTAAACTTTCTGTTAGAGCCACAAAATTATTTTTAAAAATAGTTAGGCTCTTATATTTTTGCGACCAACGAGTTTCACATAAAAGAGGCAAATTTGGAACATGTTTTCTCCTAAGTGGCGATTCTGTAAAAAATATAATTATCTCTTTAATGGTCAATGCTGTGTTGCAAATTTCTGGAACGCTGTTTAAATCATTTAACACTTAATTCAATTTCAAATACTTTCCTTTATTAATTCACCACATATTGATATAATTTCATTCTGAACACGAACAGAAGTGTACTGCGCATTGCCTTTAGCATTTGCAAAATTAGTTTCAGCTCTGCATCCGCTGAATATAATTGCGATTGCAGCAAATTATTAAAATTGCCTAGAAGATAACGGTTAAATTACCATGCTCGATAAAGCTATTTGTCTCAAAATACTCACCGTCATGGCTTCCCTTGCCACGAAGAGCAATAGCATGCGTACCACAATAAATAATAGCTGATATAATAAGTTTTATCATTTTCTTATTGTCACTAGTTATTTTTTCATGTGCATTTTGTGCCACTACATCAACAGGTTTAAAAATCCATTTGCATCCATGACTGATTTTTTGTGACAAGAAGAGGTTGCATGAGCTCTAAAATGCTCTTGAGTTTCTTTATAGCGTATAAATGGTCTTATGTTCAACGATCCTACGACGCCACGTGAAATTTTCGGGGGGAAAAGTACGCAGTGTTTACGAAATGCTCCCCTCGGACGACAAGAAGAAGTTAGCCATGGGAAGCCATTTGAAATAAACTTTCGTCTTGAATCTTCACTTTCGTTTCCAAAGTCATATGAGTCAAAAGGTTTCCAACAATGCAATAGCATATTTCTTTTTTATCATCTTTTAGAAGAAATACGCGCCCCACCCAATTGCCAAGATCATTGGTAGGATAATCCCCGTGGAAATTTTATTACTAGAATCAGTTAATGTAGAACTTTCACATTCTACAGTTCTTGGTTCAACCACAGATTCGCTAATTTTTGTGCGCTTGTTTTTATCTAATATTTATTAAATCATTTCTAATTAAAAATTTTTACATACATAGGTAGAACCACAGAATAAAGAACATAGAGAAGGCGCATCTCATAGAACCAAAATATTGTTCTATGCAGCTTATTACATTTGTTTTGTTAGTGTGCCTGAGAAAATTTCTGATCGTGGTCTTTCAGTTCGTGCAAGCAAAACACGTTTGCATGTTGCCGAAGTTGTCTGTTTGTGTTCTGCCGCTGCTTAAATTATTTGCCACTTGGTCAAGCAGAATATAAAATATTTTCAGATGGCCTTCTGTATGTTCTTTATTCTGTGGTAGAACCAAGAAGAAACTAGGTATACTAAGAGTTCTCATGCCCACACAAAATACAGTAATTTTTTCAAAGAGAAAAATTTTATTCTATTTTGCGAAGAATCTGCGCAAAGCAATTACAACTACTTATGTGCGTATGAATTAGAAAGATGGTACGCTGATAGTTCTTTCTTAGTATATTTTTTTATGCTAAAACTCTTTTTACCAACATACGTTCCTATATCCATTGTAATATATTCAGTGATTGTGTTATATATCTATCTATAATATTAATAGGCTAGGCGAGTTCTTGTGACCGATGTTTTGTTCTACCATTTTATACCGATTTTGACCAAACGTATGTTATTTGAAAGGTATTTCTTTTTTTTTCCTTTATTTTCACTAAATTGCATTTAAAGTTTCACATACATAAAATAAAATTATACAATGCTACGTGTGTGTTTATTAAATTTGTTAATGTGTTTGTAATAAAAATGAGTTTGTTTTTGTATTAATTTGTGAATTGTCTACAATTGATTAGCATACCTTTAGGGCCTTTATTTAATGAAAAAATAAAATTTCCTAGAATTTACACTCGAATTTTGAGGGCTGGAATCTACTAGTATTATTTATTATCTAAACACTTTTACTTTGAAATTGTGACTTTTCACCACAAAATAACAATTGAAAATGAATTTTTGCACACAATAAACAACAACCGTCTTTGCATTTTGTTGTATAACGGTTAACATCCGAGTCGCTGTCTCTGTCGTGCAGATGAACGTCAAAAGCAAATAAGCATATGTACCTACTTAGTAAAAAAATATTTTGCGAATGAATGCGGAAAGAAAACACAAAAAAAATTAAAAAGAACAGTAATTTTAAGCTGAAACAAGACTTAGACTGATTTTTATTAAAATATGCATATATTCGTATTAAAATATGATTTTTTTTCATCTATAAGTAATTGTAAAGTGGGGCCATGGCCCAAGTTTGCCCCCCCCTGTGGTCGCCCATGAGCAGTGTTGTATTTTCATATGTTTGTCATGCCAAAATAGAACCTGTTCTAATTGAAAAATGTACATGTGACTTTCCTCATGTATTGTACATAAACAATGTTTCATATGTATCACACGATATGTACAACTTTTTTTGTGGGAAAATTTGACAGTACATATGTAAAACAAGTAAGAGTGTTAAATTCGGCTGTGCCGAATCTTTGATACCCTCCACCTCGGTTTGAGTATTGATAATAAATGTAAACAATATATTTGAAAAAGTAAACAATTTGTTAAACTTAATACCAGATTATTTCAGCAAATTCATTGGGTTGATCCGCTTAACAGATGTTTTTTGTTTATTTCAAGAGTTGGTCTAAAAAGCTTTCTCACATTAGTAATTCGCACTCCAACGAGGAAAGATCGTTTTCGTCTTTTCTCTTATTTCGGATAAAAGAAAACACGTTTCGGTGTTTGCTTTTTGGACATCGTTGTTGCTGATCGGCATGCATTTAGGTTATATACCTATATTCATGCGTTTCCGGTTATATGATATAACCTCTCGATTAATTTAAAATTTTTGCAAATTAAATATCTCACCCTAACCTTCATTGCGAAAAAGCTCTCTCAATTTTTTTCTGTTGTTAAAATATTATCATATTTGGAAAATAATTTTTTTTACAATTAAAAGGGAGTTTTCTCTATTAGATTTTGTGGCAACACAAAATAACACCATACAATACAAAATCTAACTCAGTGATGCCAACTTTTGATTTTGAATTAAATTATGTTAATAAAATATATTTTCATTTATTGACTCCAAATACTACTACCTGGGAATTATCATCGAACTTCAATTTTTGGGGTTTACTTTGCCTACCATGAAGTCAAATTTTGAAGTCATCCAAGGACTATACATAATGAAGATGTGCAAAACGATAATGGAACGGTTAAACCAAAAGTCTGTATTTACTGCAACATTGTTGATTAATAAAAAGAAACATGTATATATAATTTTTTTTTATTCACCAATAATGTTGAAAATGTAATATCGTAAAAAAAAATATTTATAGAATTTTATATGAAATTAAATAAATAAATGATTATTTTTATTAGATCTTATTGATATGTTAAGAATTCATTGTTTTCAATAAGTTTGAAGAAAAAAAAATATGATAAAAAAAATACAATATTTCTTATTTCATTGGAATTCGAACATAAGCGAAAAAGATCAAGAGCCAGCGCACTTATGCATATAAATGTTTCTTTAGTTAAACAAAATCATAGGCAGAACGTTCAACAGAGAATATTGTGATGGGAACGTTGTGGTGAGAATGTTGGGATAGAACGTTGTGGTGAGAACTTTGAGGAGAGAACGTTGAGGAGAGAACGTTGATACGTTTAAAATTTTATCCCAACAAACGATGCCAGTAGTAAAATGCAAATGAAATGGAGAAAAAGTTATTCATACAAACAGTTTTTACATTATTTTGCTTTGTTGGGATGTTTTGCATGTAGTAACAGTAACAAAATCGACCTGATTTTGGCAAGCAGTGAATTTAATTGAGAAATGAAAACTACAATCCATGTACAGTCCTATCCACTTGAATAGCACACCTAAATGTATATATATCAAAAGCTTAAAGCACGCGCTATTTAAGTGGACAGGATTGTATGTTCATTTTAAAATGATATGTTTATTATTTATATCATTTCTACCACCATGTAACATTTCTACAATTACAATATTAATGTTTTTTGAACCAAAAAAAGAAACATTAATGTTATATTTTTTGTTTTTGTACAAAATTGAAATAATTCATTTGATTTTATTATGTAATGATATGCATGAAATTTTCACAATTTTAATAAAAGTATTTTAACTATAATTAACTATACAAATTTATTTTAGAAATTCTTTTTGTTTTTTTTTTTCACATGAAAATATTACAATTTATAAATATTTGAAGAGTATATAATATTTTTCAAATTTATAAACGAATATTTGATAGCAATATGAAATGTTATTATAATATATATATATATATATATATATATATTATATATATATATACATATATTTATGTTTTTTTTTTTTTTTTGTAAATAAGTATATAATTAAGTTTGTAATTAATATATAAGATATGAATATACATATATGTATTGCAACAGTTTTTATGTTCGCAATTCTTAAATAGCATTTGACGTTTTCTAAAATTCATTGAATTTAAATCAATGTTTTCTGTAGTCCGATTCTGAAAATTTCAACGATCCGACAATCGCAAAATATATCGACAGCTATTGTTGTTTGCACTAAGGATTAAGTAATTCACTAAGTACATACATCTTAACGACAGTCGACAAATCTATTTTTCTATTTATTTAAATTGTAGACGAGTGGCATCTCTGTCAAAATAAGCGAAAATCACAAAGAAGAATAGAAAAAAAAACAAATTACTTCGTGTTTGACAGGATGATTTTATCTTTATGTTTAATATCTTTTTTTTTTACTAATATTTGTGTTTATTTATTTGAAAATGAAATAATGAATTGAATATGCTATTTAATTTTTTTATTTATATAAAAAAGTCTTTTAATAAAAGCAAAATATTTTCACTATTTTATGATTTTTATTTAAGTATGACGACATTTCAACCTAAAAATTTTAGTTTTTATCGATTGAATAAACAACACAAAAATGGTTGTCGTTTATATAACAACAACAGCTGAGTTTAATAAAAGCGAATATCGTTTAAAAATGTTACTGATAATTTTGCGATTTTCTTTTTTTTTAACGATTCGACTATCGTTAAAAGAAGTTACTGAATCGCGGTAGTGAAAAGCTATTAATTTCTCCTGAATGTCAATATTTTTTTTAAATGTAAAAATTTTTTAAATGTAAACGTAGGTATTGGTGTTTTTTTTTTTTTTTTTTTTGAATTTGAATTTGTGTTTAACGAATAAAATTTATATATTAAAGATGCAATAGATGTCTTCTAAATTTAAAATTATAATTTCCGACGTTCTGATATAATTTTCTGAAATTCAATTAATTGTAATTTATAATTGGAAATTTTTAATTCCAGTTTTTAGAATTGATATTTTCTTGAATTTGAATGGAAAATTTAAAAAGAGCAATTTTGTATTTATGTGGATAGTAATGCTTTAGTAATTATAAACAATTTTTAAAAATTAGATGTAATCGCAATCAGATATTTTGTAGGTAAAGCAGAATAATAGTTCTATATAACTATGTAAAACTGTTTTGAAAACAAAAAACTCATTGATGAACTCGGTAACTCTATTTTATAAAGACAACAAAAAGTTAACATGCCAAACTTATGTTCATATTTGTAAAAGAATAATGAAAAAACATATGAAATAAAAGACCAGCCCGTGTATACTCTTAACATTGTTCTGTATGATATCTAGTTGAAAATATTGACATTCATGTTAAAATAGAAGTAACTATTGCAAGGCTAATTAGAACAAAAATTGTGGCGTCATCTATTGCGGCATAGTCAAGCTGAGCAAAATGAAGTGACACTCTGTTAAAGCAAAAGAAATGTATTTTCCCCACAACAAAATATTGCAGAAAATTATGTAAATAAAATAATATACCGATTTATTTCTAACATGCAGTTGTTATGGATATACATATATATAATATATGTATATTATTTGTATTATCTAATACGTTTATGTATGTATATGTAAATATTACACACAAAAAATACAACATCAAACGTTATTTTTGTGTTTTTCTTTTTAAATAAATTTATACATAAAATTTTTTTGCTAAATTTACATTTTTTTTTTATTAACAACTAGGTTTTAGCATTATTTGCTTTAGATGTTGGTGAATTTTTGCTCCCTTTATATTAACTCGTAGTGTCTGCTTGTCGAAAAAATTTTGGATCGATTTTAACCCCTTTCCCGTAACCCATTCGATCTGAAATTTTGCAGGCAGGCTCGTGGTAATAACAGAAATGATTTAACAAATTTTTTTAGTGATGCCAAAACAATGGAAACTTTTAAATTTTTCTACCAGAGTTAAAAAAAAATTTACAAATTGTTAGTTTTTATTATACTATTACCACAACGACCACAAAAACAACAAGTCCAGCTATGACAACAACGCAACATTTAGAATAACAACAAGAACAATATAGAAACATCATATTTTTCATTTTTTTTTTACTTTTTCAGAGATTTCCCTGGACGTGTTCCACCGCTTTTAATGATTTTTGAAATAGAAATCTTCCTATGAATTTGGTGAATCATTCTCATTAAAAATTATCACTGTAGCTGCACTATGGAGGGCGTGATCGTGACAAGAACAACATAGAAAATTATATTTTTTCAAGACTTTTTTTAGTTCTTCATTCAAATCTCGGGCCCTAATCGGCCGATTTGGACGATTTTAAATAGCAAACTTTTCAGGATGTTAGTGAATCATTTTTTATATCAACGAGCACCCTAGCTGCCCGATTGATGCCGTCATCGTGATTTCCACAGACGGACAGACGGACAGACGGACAGACGGACATCGCTATATCAACTCCGGTTGTTATAAGGATCACAAATATATATATTTTATGGGGTCCAAATTTTTTTTTCTAATTATTACAAACGGAATGACAAACTTATATATACCCTCTGCACACTGGAGTGGAGGGTATAAAAACACATCGTGTAATAGCGCCTTAATCAAACGTAACGAAAAACATATACTAGAAATCAATGGTAAAATTTTGAAAGTCTCGATCGATCGCTTAAAAGCAGCATTCACACAAAAGTATGAAGATGAAAAACATCTATCCAACCCAATCGATCAAAACATACTAAATCAATCGGAAACAGCCAGTCAAACAACCAAGACCACAATCAGCAAGGAATCAAAACAAGAGAGACCAGAGAATCAAAACACAGAAATGAAAGCTTCAGACAGTCATCTGACAAACAATCAACCATACAACCACCACAATCAACACGGAGTGGACGTACTATTCGAACGCCCGTTAGACTTCAGTAACGTTCGTTCTAGCGGGGGAGTAATGTGGTGACTGAACATCTAGAGTTTATGCGTTACATTCCGAAATGCACAGTATTCTTATTAACCCAGCAATCTCACATCACACTGCAAGTTCGAAAAACTCAATACACTCACATTTTTTTAGTAATACACACACATTTTCCGCAGTGGTCACACTAATGGCACCAAATTTTTCGTGCGAGTAGTGGCAGACACCACAGCCTAACACAGTCGTGACAACTTGACAGCTGTCAAAAAAGTAAACACGAACCGTATGGCTTTGTTTACCTTTTTTTCTTAGAATTGCTATAACAACTTTGAGAAAGAGATTAAAAAATAAAATATACAAAATATAATGTGTGCAAGTGAACAGCTACACATGTTTGTAATCAGCATAAAAAACAATAATAATGGAAAAAATAGTGAGTATTTGCTATTGATAAACATTTAAAAAACATTAATAATATCGTATTATCTGTTTTGATATAAACATATGTATAAAAGGTGTATATTAAAACACATAGCTTGTGATTTGTTTTACGTAAGACAATTACATTCAAGACTACTCAAGCCAGGGCCGAAGGAAGAAAGCAAAAATTACTATTGCTGGCACAAAAAAAGGCGGCCAAGAAGGAAGAAGCAAAACAACGACGATGAACAATATGAAGATGCTGGATAATGTAGCCGACATGCTGGATGGTGAAGATTCGAAATTTTTGCAATCGAAAAGAGGCAAAAACAACGAAAAGTAAACATGCTGCTGGTGATGATAAAAGGATGATGAAAGTAAACATGATATTAAGAATTGTTTCCGTTTTGTGTTTGCCAATGATAAAAAGCTTCACATGACTCTTTTCACAATATGTACGTCGCGTTAATCATTTAATCAACGCCAAAAACAACAATTTCAACTTGGAATGTATAACTTGTTTGTGGGCTTTGAAGATAAAAAATGTTTATGTAGACGCAGAGAAAGAAAATGAATTGAAACAAAAGAAGTTGGAGGCTCATCGACAACGTTTGTTAAGTTTATCGAAAAAGGAACGCAAACAACATAAAAAGTTGGCTGAGTTAAAATAGGAGTTGGATGAGACAAAAGCCAATTCTAAGGTTTTGAGTGACATTTTGGAGGGTTTTGCTGATACTTGTAAAAATTTGTTTTAAGACAATTGCATACAATACTACTCAACCCAGGGCCGAAAGGAAGTAATCACAAATTACTATAGCTAAGCTAACCATTGGTGCAGTTGCTGGTGACGAAACTTTTCGAAAGTTGAATTGTGGTATTGTATTATTGTTTTTGATTATGACTTGCATGTAGAGTTCGTGTAATGCTTCTCATCGTAATTTGTCTGGTAATATTCCCATCACATTGGGTACTATACCGTTAGCTTCATACATAAAACATTAATTTTCTACTTTTTTATTCCTGTAAGTAGACGGACTTGTACACCTTGGAATGAAGTTAATGGAGGATTTAATTTTGATAAAAGTAAACAATAGAAGCAACAAAATCAATACGAATAGAAAAAATGTAAGTTGGTGCAATTGGCGGTATGGTCAGAGTGGAATTATGTTTTTAATTTAATAAAATATGTGAATTATATTTTCAACAGCTCGAAAGCAAATAAATCTTAGTAGGAGAGAACGACCAACCATTAGCAGAAATGGTAGCGCAACCTACATATTCCACAAAAGCCCATCAATCCTTAAACAAATTTTAATATATAAGAGAAGGATGAAATAAAAAATGTATTTGTAGATTTCCACCGTTTTTAAACATGATGTCCCCAAAATGATGACAATGTATGCTCAATTTATGAAAAGTAATATATTGATCGCTTAAAACGCGTAAAAAAGTCGAAAGTAAAGCCAAAACTACAAATGGCTAAAGTTAAACCTCTAACTACATTAGTTTCCTTTTGTTTGCTTTAATTTAAAACTAGAATTTAATGTAAATTTTTAATTATCTCTGCATCTATGCAAAAATAAAACGAAACTACGGGCATTTATTTCAAAACTAAAACAAAAGAATGGTTTATTATTTGAAAAACTTTTTTGATACTTTAACATAATGAAATGTATATATTTTTTTGAATTTTTCGATCTAACTACACAACATAGATTAATATATAAAAAAAATTCTTCAACTGACGTAAAGCACATTTATCAGCAGTACATTTGGCAATCCGATATTTTCTACCGAAAAACTTGTACGGCAACACGAACACGTCGGCCATCAGTTAATTTTTCGGGTTTGCTGAAAATTAAAAATTTGATCCCATGTAAGTTAACACGCTTTGATTCTGATCTGCCTAATCGGCAACATTTAGTTCATACGTAGCTTAGTATTGGTGCTGCGTATGGTTGACACGCGCCGTTTTAGATTTGCACGATCAGCTACTTCGATTTTATATTTTACGTTTTTGCTAATTTAAGTTATATGTTTGCGTTGCACTTTGTAGCCAACGCAAACTTGGTGGTAGGAAATAAAATTTTGTTTAAGACCCTAACTCACAGAACACAGTCGTTTTACTTATTGGAAAGAGATATCCAACGAGAAGAAGTCTACCAGAATAAATACGATAGAGATTTCTTCACTGGCGCCCAACAGGATAAGGAACCGTACATTTCATCAGGAATATCAAACTATAACTTCAACAACAGCACCACCACCACCGCCACCAACACCAGGCAACACCACCACCAACACCAAGTCAAACGGAGAATTATATTAAGAAATAAAAAAGAATGTAAGTAAAGTTTCCAATTTTCATAAAGTGGCTTTAGAAGGAAAAAATAAAAAGAATATCAAAAGTGAAAATAGTGCTATCATGCTAACGGTTTTAATTATCAGTGTTTTGACCTTTTCTATCCAGCTAAAGCGAAAGTGTGTTGACGGTTTTACGAAACTAAAACTATATTTTTTAATTTATGAGTGATTTGGAGGACTTGTTTGACAGTTTAAATATTACGGGAAATAGAGAAAGGATGTCACAGGAAGAAGTACAAGCTATGATTAACAGGGCCGTAGTTGCGGCAACACAACATCAGTCTAGATTGTTTACAGAAAAAATTAACGAACTAACTGAGAAAATAGCTAGTTTAGAAGTTGGTAGAGTGAACGTAGAAGAATTTAGGGAAACTGCCATAGACCCTTCAGTGGTATGCAACGAAACGCTTGACTTAGTAAAATCATTACCGGAGTTCGACGGTAAATTAGAACAATATGTCTCTTGGAGACAGGCAGCACATACTGCATATAAGGTTTATGAGAATTTTGATGGTAGTTCTAAACACTACCAAGCAGTGGCCATTCTGAGAAATAAGATAAGGGGAGCGGCAGATGCCGTTCTGGCCTCATTTAATACAGTGCTAAATTTTCGAGCTATTATTGCTCGCTTGGATTTTACATATGCGGATAAACGACCAATATATTTAATAGAACAGGAGTTAAGCACGCTTAGACAGGGTAATGGTTCTGTTTTGGTTTTTTATGATAGCGTTGAACGAAAGCTTACATTATTGACGAATAAGACATTGACGACGTACGACAGTGACGTCGTACATGTGCTAAATGATAAGTATAGAAAGGATGCACTTCGCACCTTTATTTCAGGTTTAAGAAAACCTCTATGCGACATCTTATTCTCGTCACGACCTGTGGACCTACCAACAGCATTGGCACTCGCACAGGAACTTGAATCCAACCACGAGCGGTATGTTTTTGCAACCACATTTGCTAATAGAATCAACGAGAATAATAAAATTAATGCTAGGAAATTCCCCAATCAAAATCAACCTAACGAGAAAAACCCATACTATAATAGGGTCCAATCTCAAAGGCACCCGGGTCAAGTCAGAGGACAAGATATTCCAGAACCAATGGATATTGACCCATCGTCTTCAAGGTTCAGACAGCACACGAGCGGTCGAAACCAAAATTTTCAACCTACGAAAAAACAACCTGGATCGGACAGACAAACGGGATCCAGGATTCAGAGGATCAACCATGTGACAAATGAGGTGGAACAATATTCCATCACAGCGGACGATGCGGTTCTAGATATCGAACAGCATGCTAACGATAACGACTTTGAAAGCATTAATTTTTTAGGGCATGCTCCCAGCTACCATTCATAGAACGGGTTCTTGCTGGGGAGACAATAAAAATATTAATAGACACCGGGGCATCGAAAAATTATATAAGACCATTTAAACAACTTAAAGGTATCAAGGATACCGATAATCCCTTTACAGTTCATTCGATTCACGGAAAAAATTACATAATTAAAAAATGTGTCGTAAATTTGTTTGGGAAAAATTCAACTTTTTTTGTGCTAGAGAATCTTTCAACATTTGATGCAATTGTGGGGTTAGACCTTCTAAAACAGGTTAATGCCAACATTGACCTAAAAAAAGGGACAATTAATTACGCGGCAGGCTCGGAGAAAATTTGTTTCATGAAGTGCAAAGATGTGAATCATATTATAGTTGACGTGAAAAATGTACCAGAATCCGTTAGAACCAAATTTAAGAATATTATTAACAATAACAACGAAGTATTTTCAGACCCAAAAAAATCACTGCCGTATAACACAAATATAGTAGCGACGATCCGGACTCAAACCGATGAAGCAATATATTCGAAATCGTATCCATACCAATTAGGGGTATCGGACTTTGTAAACGAGGAAATTAGACAACTTCTGGCAGACCACATTATTCGACCATCTAGGTCACCCTATAATAACCCAATTTGGGTCGTAGACAAGACAAGCATGGACGAATTAGGAAACAGGAAGAAACGAATGGTGATAGATTTCCGAAAGCTTAATGAAATTACTATTAACGACAAATATCCTATCCCGAATATGTCGGTAATTCTATCAAACTTGGGAAATGCTAAATATTTTACAACCCTGGACCTTAAATCTGGTTTTCATCAAATTGAACTCGCAGAAAGAGATAGGGAGAAAACTGCTTTCTCAGTTAACAATGGAAAGTACGAATTCTGCAGACTACCTTTTGGGTTAAAAAATGCTCCAAGTATCTTTCAGAGAGCTATCGACGACATTCTTAGGGAACAGATAGGAAAATCATGCCACGTTTATGTCGATGACGTGATTATTTTTTCGGAATCAGAAGATGACCACCTTATTCATGTCAACTGGGTCCTCACGAAGCTTCGGGAAGCACATATGTGCGTTTCCGTCGAAAAGTCAAAATTTTTTAGGACTAGTGTGGAATATCTTGGTTTCGTGGTGTCGACGGAAGGCATACGGAAGTCTTCAGACAAAATTGCGGCGATTCTTAGATTCGTTCCACCTTCTAACCTGTTTCAATTAAGATCTTTTTTAGGACTGGCGAGTCACTATAGATCATTCATTAAAGATTTTGCGAGAATCGCCAAACCATTAACAGACGAGCTAAAGGGCGAAAACGGGAAAGTTAGTGCAAGTCAGTCAAAAAAGGTTATAATAACACTTAACGAAAGTCAATTGCTTGTTTTCAGTAAACTAAAGGAAATACTGACTTCAGAAGACGTTATACTTACGTATCCAGATTTTAGGAAACCATTCGACTTAACGACAGATGCTTCGTCATTGGGCCTAGGTGCAGTCTTATCCCAAGATGGTAAACCGATACAATTTATCTCTAGAACATTAAAAGACCCCGAAATGCATTATGCTACGAATGAGAGAGAGCTTTTGGCAATAGTTTGGGCTTTAAAAACCCTTCGAAATTACCTTTACGGCGCGAAAACTCTCAACATTTTTACGGACCACCAGCCGTTAACATTCGCGGTTTCAGACCGAAACCCAAATGCGAAAATCAAACGTTGGAGAGCTTTTATTGATGAGCACAACGCAAAGATTTTTTACAAACCTGGAAAGGAAAATATAGTTGCGGATGCGTTATCCCGACAACAAATAAACGCTACGGACAACGACCCAGAATCAGACCATGCTACTGTTCATAGTGAGGCGTCCCTTACCTACACTATTCCGAGTACGGATAACCCGATTAATTGCTACAGAAATCAAATAATTATTGAAGAGGCTGAACAAGCCTCATTGCGTACCTTCGTAATATTCGGAAAGAAAATAAGACATAACATCCAATTTAATGAAAAAAACGAACTCTTTGAAACGGTCCGGGATGCAGTTAACCCAAATGTGGTAAATGCAATATACTGCACTCTCCCAACTCTGGCATTCTTGCAACATGACTTAATCAGACAGTTTCCAGGTACTAAATTTTGGTACTCAAAACTCTTTGTAACAGACATCTATGACCTTAATGAACAGAGAGAAATTGTTGCTTCTGAACACAACAGAGCGCATAGAGCTGCCCAGGAAAACGTAAAACAAATATTACAAGACTATTACTTTCCGAAAATGTCAAAACTTGCTAAGGAAATTGTTTCAAATTGTAAAATTTGCTCTAAGGGAAAGTACCAGAGGCACCCGAAACGGCAATTCATTGGAGAAACACGAATTCCCAACTATGCGGGTGAAATCCTACACATAGATATATACTCCACTGACCAAAAATATTTCCTTACTTGCACTGACAAATTTTCCAAGTTCGCTATAGTTCAGCCAATCCAATCCCGTACCATCTTCGATGTTAAAATTCCAATACTACAATTAATGAACCTTTTCCCTCAAACTAAGACAATATTTTGCGACAACGAAAAATCCCTAAATTCAGAGACTATAAGAACATTATTAGACTCGTATAACATACAGATCGTTAATTCACCACCACTTCATAGCACGTCAAATGGCCAAGTGGAGCGTTTCCACAGCACCCTCTCAGAGGTCGCGAGATGTCTGAAACTTCAGAGAAACATCGAGGATACCGTCAACCTTATTTTGCAGGCCACTATTGAGTACAATAGGACAATCCACTCTGTTACCGAAAAGCGTCCTATCGATATAATCCACTCCGCTCCAAATGAGCTAAGCACGCTCATTATGGAAAAAATCTTAAGTGCACAAAATCAAACCCTGGATAATCACAACAGGGGTAGGACAGATAGAAAGTTCGAGGTAGGAGATAAAGTTTTTATAAAATCCAACAGGAGATTGGGAAATAAATTAAGCCCTTTGTATGGAGAAGGAACGGTTGAAGCTGATTTGGGCACGATAGTTCTAATAAAAGGAAGGGTGGTCCATAAGGACAATCTGAGATAGCATGGCTCTAAACAACTTTCTTTATTCTAGGTTTCTAAACATCTTACTTACGGTAATTTTACCGATAGCAGGCAAGATCATCGACTACTCTCATTCAAACTACATCCCGATATATGATGGCGATATAATTATTTGGGATGATTATGGTTACCTAAAACACTCTTCCAACTTGACTTTATACGACGGACTCATTAAGGAAACAACCGAATTGTCTGATCTCTTCCCACAGTCTCATATGAAAAAAATTTTGGAATCAGATATTAACCATATGGCTACATTGCTCTCAGCCCTACGAATCCACCACAGACATGCCAGAAGTTTAAACATCTTAGGAACTGCCCTGAAGGTAGTAGCAGGCACTCCTGACTTCGATGACTTTGAAGAGAGCAAGTTTAGACAAGAGCAGCTGGTGGAAGCAAACAACAGACAAATAGATATCAACACTAGAATCGACCAACAACTTCAGAAACTGACGGACACGGTAAACCAGGTAATCGCAGCTGAAAAAGAAAAAGATAGGATGAACACTGATAAATTGTACGAAACACTTTTAGCCAGAAATAGAATTTCGATTATAAATTTGCAGAATTTAATTTTATCTGTTAGTTTAGCGAAGGTAAACGTTATAGATCTCGCAATACCTGATAGCGAGGAAGTGAAGTCACTGGTGAAGAATGGAAGCTTTACAGACACTAGTGTGTCGGAAGTTATGAGTATCAGTAGCATTAAGATTTACCAAAATAATGATATTTTACAATTTGTTATTAAATTTCCTAGACCCAAACAGCTATGCAAGAGAATAGATCTGTTCCCTGTCTCCCACCAGCAAAAAATAATTTCTTTCGAGGGAGGCAACAAGGTGGCAAAATGTGGCAATCAGGTACTCTCAGTCGAAAGCTGCAGGACAGCAATCTCGTCCACTTTTTGCAAATTTCAAAACGTTACCACTTGTGCTCAACAACTAGTATTTGGGACATCTGCCGAATGTAACACTCAGTTCGACGATCTTAAGAAAGTAATGGTAGCGGATGATGGCATTATCATTATCAACAATGCGATCGCAGAGGTGATTGAAAATCACGGTAACAGCCAACTTGTGAATGGCACTTACCTGGTTACTTTTGATAGTGAAGTTATCATCGATGGAATCACGTACGTGAATAGGGCTGGGGTCCCAGGTGTATTCCCGAATTGCCAAACCTTCCCATGAAAGAAGGTTACAGAGCATAAACAAGTTCTCAGTCTACCGTTTCTCCACGACATGCAAATTAGAAATCTTCAGCATCTCGATGAGTTAAAGAAAGAAATCACTGTGAAACCTATCTTGAGCACCTCTGTGATATTGTGTTGCATCGCCTTGATATATCTGGCTTACAGAATGATAAGGGGCTGGAGAAAGAGAAGATCGCTAGTCAACTTGAAAAATACGTTGGAAGAAATCTTGAAGAAGACCGAGGACGGCCTTCATTCAAAACGGGGAACAGTTAACACGCTTTGATTCAGATCTGCCTAATCGGCAACATTTAGTTCATACGTAGCTTATTATTGGTGCTGCGTATGGTTGACACGCGCCGTTTTAGATTTGCACGATCAGCTACTTCGATTTTATATTTTACGTTTTTGCTAATTTAAGTTTTATGTTTGCGTTGCACTTTGTAGCCAACGCAAACTTGGTGGTAGGAAATAAAATTTAGTTTAAGACCCTAACTCACAGAACACAGTCCTTTTACTTATTGGAAAGAGATATCCAACGAGAAGAAGTCTACCAGAATAAATACGATAGAGATTTCTTCACTTGTACAATTTAAATGTTAAAGCATAAAAAATAACATAAATTTGGCAGTTTCAGGTTCTTATCCAAGTAGTTCCCTTATTTGTAATTTTGGCACCGAATTGCCAAATTGTTCAATTTCAGGACGCATCATATTATTGTAAACCAACTACACAGCATCTAAAGACATATTCGAGTCTAAAAATATCGCACCTGCAACAGACTCGAAAACATCACCTAATTAATGGCTTTGGTATTTCAACGTCTTCATAATATTAACCTCTTCGTTTATACTATAACCATTTTTCGTATGAATACGCACAAAACGATCAATAGCTTCGTTACGACCTGAGACATGTGTATAAAATATTTGCGCTTTTAATGCCTTACAGCTAATAACGCAAATACGGTATTGTTAACTAAAGCAGATCTCAAATCGGTTAAGGCTCCAGGTGAATGTTGCCTAGGGTCTTCATACAAAAGCCTTATCAAATAATCCAATACAGCATCACCCAGAATTCTAAACACAATCTATTGGGAGTATGAGGCATAAATAATGGCTTGCAACAAGTACGATCTGCCGCGGAATTAATATTTCAAAGCTTGTTCAAATTTCGTATAACCCGGCGCTTCTTCACCATTGGGTGTAGTGTAGCAGTGGAGATTTGGACGAAGTCTAAGAGCCATAAACAGTAACAACAGTCAGGAAAAGTACTACTAGGTTCACTAGCTTCTTTAGCATCATATGCTATACTCCAAATAAGGTTTCAACGCAATCGGCAATTTTTTTTTTTTCAATTAAATATTCTTCCTTTATTTACATATTTTAACAAATTTTGATATTTACATATGAGATCTTATCTTTACATATAGATATTGCAACAAATAATACATAGAATCTAGAGATATTAAATAGTTTTTATATTATTTTTAATGGTTTTTAAAGGAAAATGGGAGGAAAAAACCTTTATATGATTTAATAAATTCAAATACTATCTGAAAATATTTATATGTTTATAGAAGGTTTATTAGAAATAATAGACCTCTATAAGCATATAATTTTCAATTTGGTGATTTCTTTTTAATTTTACGTTATTTCTCTACATTCTCTTATCAGTGGGTAAGAGGAATTTTCAATTTTGGCAAAGTAATTATTGTTAATCCTTGTTATGAAATCGATAATTTTTTCATAACCTGTTTCTTCATGAAGAAGATTTGTAGGATACATCCAGGGCTTTTTATTTATCATTTTAAGACATTTGTTTTGTATAATTTGTAAGCGTTTTAGGTGGCAGTTGGCAGCGTCACTCCAAATAGGACACGCGTATGTTAATATTGGCCTTATAACACTTTTGAAGAGTAGATTTTTGTTTTGATGGTTTAGAAATGACCTTCTATTTAGTAGTGGCCATAATTTTTTAAATGATTTTATAGCTTTTTGGCACGTAGCCATAATATGTTGTTTAAATGTAAGCTTCTTGTCCAAGACAACTCCGAGATATTTAACATCGTTAAGTACATTTATGGTATTATTTCCAATAAGAAGATTACGTCTTGGCAGTCTTTTGGGAGATTTGTTGAATGGAAAAATTATTGCTTGGGTCTTATTTGGATTAATTTTGATTTTCCATTTGTGGAAATATTTACTGCAATTTAAAAGTCCTTTTTCCATTTTCTTCAGGAGTGCACTTGTAAGTTTGTTTGAAGAAATTAACGCAGTATCATCTGCGTAATAAGCAATTTTCATATATTTTGGGACTTTAAAATCGGATGTATATATCGAGTAAAGCAATGGCGACAAGACTGATCCTTGAGGTAACCCTGAGGTAATAGTTTTTGGAGTTGATGTTTCATTATTAATTGCAACTTTAAAGCTTCTGTCGTGAATGAAATCTGAAATAAGTTTACATAGATATTTTGGTATATTTGCATCAATAAGTTTAAATAAGAGGCCATTATGCCAAACGGTGTCAAACGCTTTTTCAATATCTAACAATATTACATCCGTTGAACGTTTATTGTTTTTATTGGTGATTATTTGATTTTTAATTCTGTTTATTTGGTGAGTAGTGCTATGTCCTTTTTTAAATCCAAATTGTTCTTCAGCAACAATAGAATTGGTCGTTACAAATTCACTAAGACGAGAATGTAGAATTTTTTCAAATATTTTACCAAAGTTACTTAATAGACTGATAGGTCTGTAGCTGTTTGGGTTATTTTTTGGCTTGCTAGGTTTGTTGATAGCTATAACCTTAGCATTTTTGAAATGGTTTGGGAAATAGTTGAGTTTGATGCAGCTGTTAAATATTATAACCAGTAATTTTAGAGCTTTGAGTGGTAGTTTCTTTAAGAGCAGGTTGGGAACATTGTCAAAACCAGGGGATTTTGAGGGTTTTTTTGATGAGACAATATTCATTACTTCTTCAAGAGATGTATAAATTGCAGATTCAGAACTGGGGTTTTCCTTCTTAAAATTATTTACTGTTGTATTTATTAGTGTATCTGCCGAGTGGTTATAGTTCGAAGTGAGGTTATTTGCTTGGACAAATGTATTTGCCAGGACTTCAGCCTTGTCTTTATCAGATGTTATTTTTGTATTTCCAACTTTAAAGTGAGCGATTTGATTTTTTCCTTTTCCTCGCAAGTTCCTGCTTATTTTCCAAAATGATTTATCACCTGGTTTTAAATTGGATAATAATTGAGACCATTTCTTATTGCGCTCCGAATTAATACTTTTATCAATCATGTTACCTAGAAACTTAGTACATTGATTATAAAAAGTTTGCTCGGCTATATTTGAAGATCGTTGGCTTTTTCTTTTAAAGCTCCTTCTTAGTTTAATATATTTCACAGTACTTTCTGGTAATGTGTAATTATTTTGTTGGGTTATTTTAGGTGTAGACGCATCCCTTGCTTCGAAAACTACATTTATAAATTTTTGTATTTCCTGATCAATTATTACCTTGGTATTGTATATATCCGAATTTAACGTGATTTTATTGTCTAAAAAATTCATATAAATGTTCCAGTTGGTTGAACTATAATCGTAATAATTGAGGTCAACCTGCGAGACCGTTGATCTTTTAATTGTACATATAATGGGGCGATGGTCTGATGGTATTTCGTAATCCATTGTTTTTACGTCTATATCTAAAGCGGAATTGCTTAAAATAATATCGACTGTGGATGCTTCGCGATTGTGTTGATGGGGGAATAGGGTTGGACTATTAGGGTAGTGAATGAAAAAATTGCTTGATTGCTGTAGGTTGTTGAGTGCAATTCCTGCAGTATTATTTGAACGGCAATTCCAAGAACAATGTTTGGCATTTAGGTCACCAAAAACTATATATTCTTTGGTTGAAGGTGTTAAGTTCAAGATATCAGCACAGAAGTTATGAGTATATCTTGGTGAATATAATGAAGATACAACAATAGGTCTATTATTTATAATAACTTCAATTGAGATGTTTTCGATTGATGATGTGTTTGATATAAAGAGGTTGTTATGAGCGACAGATTTATGAATTAACAGAGCTACTCCTCCTCCTCTTGCATCTGTTCTGTCACTTCTATATAAATAATAATTTTTGAAATAGGGTCTATGATTTTCTGAAAAAAATGTTTCATTCAAAGACGCTATTTTAATATTTTCTCGTTCAATTAGTATCTCAAATTGTTTTAATTTAGAAAAGTTTGAAATGCCATTAGCATTCAAGTGAAGCATTTTGAATTCGTTTAAATTATTAGTATAATCCATGGGCGTATTTTACCATTGACATTACAACTTTGATTTGTTGTACTTTTGAAGTGCACCTATGCAAATCATCCATAGCTGTAGTGAAAATATCAAAAAGCTCATCAATGCTAAATAAATCGTTGTTTGTTTTCAGCTGGTTAGCATATGTAGCTTTGCTGTTATTATTGATGTTATTGTTACAATTTGTGTTGTTGTTTCTTAAATTAGGGAAATCTCCCACATTAAATTGAAATGAGTTATTTTGTTGTTGTCTGCTTTTATTCGGACTTTTAGAAGTAACTCTTGTTCTAGTTTCCAAATAGAGAGAACGTAACGGACAGTTGATATCGTTTGCAGAGTGATCAGTTCTCTCTTTTCCTTGTTTTTTGCAATTAAAGCATGTAAAAACAGCTGGTCTTTTTTCGTTTGTGTTAAACGGACACACACTTGTATGATGTTGTTCTGCACATATCATACAAGCAGCACTACGATGACAATGTTCACCGCCATGGCCATACATTAAGCAGTTCCAGCATTGAGTTGGTTTATTTCTGGATCTAGATTTGTATTTTTTCCAGGAAATTATTATATTTGAAATTGTTCTTACGTTTCTTAAGGCAGTTGGGTTAAAATTTTTTCGTACAAATTGAACTTTGTAAACTGCATTGTTGTTCGAACTGAATTTGGTGACTATTTCAGCTACAGAAGAAGGGGACAGGTTGTAGTTTTTTAGCTCTGCGGTGATGTCCTCAGTTTTTATGCGGGGTAAACCGTGTAAAAAAGTGGTGTATAACCTATTATCTTTGGAGCCATAAGAGTGAAACTCCAACTTACTCTCTTTAAGAATTTGCTTGTAGCATTCGAACATTTCTTTACTTGGAGCAAAAATTTTTGTACCAATTGAAGTACGTTTGAAAATACAATCTTTACCAAGTAGTTTTTGTATTTCAGTAAATGATGCGTTAGCTTCAACGACAATAGGTGGAGGTTTGTGTTGTTTAACCTCGTTAATATTTGATACAGGAGTTACGTCCATATCATTAAGGCCAGCAAGCAGGCTAAACCTGTTGCTTGAAGTTGACGGGATATTTGGGTTAAAACCCGGAGGAAGTTTTGTCATCTTCTTGTTGGCAAGGAGCTTTCTTTTCGATGAAGATTTGGCCCCTCGGGCCATCGCTAGATTTTTTACTCCTGTTTTAGGCTGAATTGACTACCACGTGAGTTCAAATGAGATCGAGAATAGGCAATTGCAAAAACAAAAATATACACTTGTTATTAATTTTAAATAGTTGTATTCTAAGCGCTTTAATTATTTACACGACCGTTCGTAAAGAGAATTAGATTCGAACTGACGCAATCGGCAACAGATTTATCTAAACGAGAAATAAAAATTAGTTTTATTTATTTCCAATATATTTTATTTATATTTCGAGTTTTAATGAAATTACCTGGAATACTATATTTATACCCTCCACTCCAGTGTGCAGAGGGTATATATAAGTTTGTCATTCCGTTTGTAATAATTAGAAAAAAAAATTTGGACCCCATAAAATATATATATTTGTGATCCTTATAACAACCGGAGTTGATATAGCGATGTCCGTCTGTCCGTCTGTCCGTCTGTCCGTTTGTCCGTCTGTGGAAATCACGATGACGGCATCAATCGGGCAGCTAGGGTGCTCGTTGATATAAAAAATGATTCACTAACATCCTGAAAAGTTTGCTATTTAAAATCGTCCAAATCGGCCGATTAGGGCCCGAGATTTGAATGAAGAACTAAAAAAAGTCTTGAAAAAATATAATTTTCTATGTTGTTCTTGTCATGATCACGCCCTCCATAGTGCAGCTACAGTGATAATTTTTAATGAGAATGATTCACCAAATTCATAGGAAGATTTCTATTTCAAAAATCATTAAAATCGGTGGAACAGGTCCAGGGAAATCTCTGAAAAAGTAAAAAAAAAATGAAAAATATGATGTTTCTATATTGTTCTTGTTGTTATTCTAAATGTTGTGTTGTTGTCATAGCTGGACTTGTTGTTTTTGTGGTCGTTGTGGTAATAGTATAATAAAAACTAACAATTTGTAAATTTTTTTTTAACTCTGGTAGAAAAATTTAAAAGTTTCCATTGTTTTGGCATCACTAAAAAAATTTGTTAAATCATTTCTGTTATTACCACGAGCCTGCCTGCAAAATTTCAAAATTTTTCGACAAGCAGACACTACGAGTTAATATAAAGGGAGCAAAAATTCACCAACATCTAAAGCAAATAATGCTAAAATACCTAGTTGTTAATAAAAAAAAAATGTAAATTTAGCAAAAAAATTTTATGTATAAATTTATTTAAAAAGAAAAACACAAAAATAACGTTTGATGTTGTATTTTTTGTGTGTAATATTTACATATACATACATAAACGTATTAGATAATACAAATAATATACATATATTATATATATGTATATATATTATGTATGTACATATATTATATATGTACATATATTATACATATATTATATATATGTATATCCATAACAACTGCATGTTAGAAATAAATCGGTATATTATTTTATTTACATAATTTTCTGCAATATTTTGTTGTGGGGAAAATACATTTCTTTTGCTTTAACAGAGTGTCACTTCATTTTGCTCAGCTTGACTATGCCGCAATAGATGACGCCACAATTTTTGTTCTAATTAGCCTTGCAATAGTTACTTCTATTTTAACATGAATGTCAATATTTTCTACTAGATATCATACAGAACAATGTTAAGAGTATACACGGGCTGGTCTTTTATTTCATATGTTTTTTCATTATTCTTTTACAAATATGAACATAAGTTTGGCATGTTAACTTTTTGTTGTCTTTATAAAATAGAGTTACCGAGTTCATCAATGAGTTTTTTGCTTTCAAAACAGTTTTACATAGTTATATAGAACTATTATTCCGCTTTACCTACAAAATATCTGATTGCGATTACATCTAATTTTTAAAAATTGTTTATAATTACTAAAGCATTACTATCCACATAAATACAAAATTGCTCTTTTTAAATTTTCCATTCAAATTCAAGAAAATATCAATTCTAAAAACTGGAATTAAAAATTTCCAATTATAAATTACAATTAATTGAATTTCAGAAAATTATATCAAAACGTCGGAAATTATAATTTTAAATTTAGAAGACATCTATTGCATCTTTAATATATAAATTTTATTCGTTAAACACAAATTGAAATTCAAAAAAAAAAAAAAAAAAAACACCAATACCTACGTTTACATTTAAAAAATTTTTACATTTAAAAAAAATATTGACATTCAGGAGAAATTAATAGCTTTTCACTACCGCGATTCAGTAACTTCTTTTAACGATAGTCGAATCGTTAAAAAAAAAGAAAATCGCAAAATTATCAGTAACATTTTTAAACGATATTCACTTTTATTAAACTCAGCTGTTGTTGTTATCTAAACGACAACCATTTTTGTGTTGTTTATTCAATCGATAAAAACTAAAATTTTTAGGTTGAAATGTCGTCATACATAAATAAAAATCATAAAATAGTGAAAATATTTTGCTTTTATTAAAAGACTTTTTTATATAAATAAAAAAATTAAATAGCATATTCAATTCATTATTTCATTTTCAAATAAATAAACACAAATATTAGTAAAAAAAAAAGATATTAAACATAAAGATAAAATCATCCTGTCAAACACGAAGTAATTTGTTTTTTTTTCTATTCTTCTTTGTGATTTTCGCTTATTTTGACAGAGATGCCACTCGTCTACAATTTAAATAAATAGAAAAATAGATTTGTCGACTGTCGTTAAGATGTATGTACTTAGTGAATTACTTAATCCTTAGTGCAAACAACAATAGCTGTCGATATATTTTGCGATTGTCGGATCGTTGAAATTTTCAGAATCGGACTACAGAAAACATTGATTTAAATTCAATGAATTTTAGAAAACGTCAAATGCTATTTAAGAATTGCGAACATAAAAACTGTTGCAATACATATATGTATATTCATATCTTATATATTAATTACAAACTTAAATTATATACTTATTTACAAAAAAAAAAAAACAAATATATGTATATATATATATATATATATATATATATATAAGTTAACACAAAATACATTTAAAATACATTTAAAATAAATATTTCGCTAACAACAACAACACACATTAAAAAATACCAAAATTAGTTCTCAAGCTGACGTTGCGTCTTCTGCAAAACAAACAAACAGTTATTTCACAACAATACCGTTGCACGCGCATCCGGCGCGATTACCAAAATACAGTAATTCTGCAAGGTAGTATTTTCCCACCAACAATATTGAACGGCATTGCACATGCCAACGAATAAAGCAGCTCATTTTACAATAATACCATTGCACGCGCAACACAGAAATTCTGCAAGGTAGTAAATTCACACCAACAACATTGAACAGCATTGCACGAGCGGCAGAATGACAACAGCGTGAATGAATGGCGTGATCAGCAAACCTGTTATTATAAATTAGGGTAGTTTTAAGAAAATCATTGCTTTTTATTTTGAATTACAAATAAAGACGGTTGTTGTGTCGCCATCAGCGCACAACAATTAATTTTTTTAAACTAAAATTCATAAAGAAATTTAATTGGCGCCCGAGCAGGGACCTGCAGGATAAAGGTCCTCCGGTACATTCAAAAAAAAAAAGAAAAAGTCAAGCCTTACCAAGTGCCCTAGTAGTTCAAAAGGACAAAAGGGAGCGTACGTTAAGTCGCAGCTCGGTAAGCACGCGTTGTAAAATTCGCGTAGTGAAGTAATTATAAGTTTTACAAAATAAGAAAAATTTTCTAAATGAATGAACAGTAAAAATAATAAATAATAGTAACTAAAATAAATATTTTCGAATTTAAAAATAATAAGTGACAGTAAAATTTTTAATTAAAGAAAAGTGAAAATTAAATAAATACCTAAAACAAAATAAATAAAAAGAATAAGGAAAAACATAAGTGGAAACAGTGACTGTAGCAAATAGAAAAATTTTTAAGAGCTTAAAAAAGAAAAAACTTCAAAAATAAAGTAAAAAACTATTTGATAAATAAAAACAAAAATATTGCGTAAACTAAACTATAGAAAAGGTGAAAAAAACTAACTATTATAAAAAAAAAAAAATTAGAAAATTAGTAACTACTAAGAAAAAATAATAAAAAGTGAACTCCAAATTAAAAGTAAAAATAAAAATTACTATTAACCAAGAACTAAAATTATTTTGTTATATAAGTGAACAATAAAAATAATTTATAATATTAAACAAAACAAAATTTTTTCAAAAGACAGCAAATTAAAACAAAAAATTTTTTTTTTAAAAGACTAGAAAGAAAAATCTAATTAAAATAATAGCTGAAAATTCATCAACTAATTAAGTTCGTGTAATCATCGAAGTTCGAGGAAGCTGAACACTACCAGAGTAAGCTCCAGTAATCATCAAAGTACGAGATGCTGTTATTAATGTAAGAATAATTTTATATAAAATATCTTTTATAAAATAAGAGAAGAAAAGAAAAATAGTGACCAAATTAAATTTTAATCCTCTACAAAGAATTTTTTTTCATTCTATTTTTGGTAATAATAATTAAATTTTAACCTCTAAAAATTTGCGTATAAAGTCCTAGTTGTATTTTTTTTTTTTTTTTTTTTGAAAATAATAAGACCTGATTTTTAAATTTACTTTAACAATCCAAATTTCTACTGTATTTTTTTTTTGTTAACAAAATTAAATTTTAATCCTTTAAAAAATTTTACGTAAAAATTGTTCAGTGTATTTAAAAAAAAATAATAAAAATAATAAGACCTGATTTTCAAATTTAACAATCCAATTTTCTCCTTGAAACAAAATGCCTGACGAAACAATTGAACAACTCTCGGACAGACTGAGTAGGACACTGTCAGTGTCTACAAGTGGGACAACAGCCAGAAACGTAACTGGACTAAATGAAATTCAGAGGAACCAGATTATTGAAATAATTAACGAAGCTTTGAAAACGCCTTCAGATTATCTCTCAGACGAGGGTTTTGACCAACCCATAGGTGCAGTTACGACAGAATTAGGAGAATTAGACAAAGTCCCAGACATAATAAAATCACTTAGGGAATTTTCTGGAAAACCAGGTGAGTTCAACTCCTGGCAAAAATCCGTCGACAGAGTGTTAGACCTATACTCCAGCCTTAAAGGAACAGGACGATATTATGCAATTTTACATACTATAAGGACGAAAATTACTGGGGATGCAGATACTGCATTAGAATCGTATAGAACACCCTTAGATTGGCTTCGAATGAAGAAATGTCTAATAATGCACTATTCGGATAAGAGAGATATTGGCACTTTAGAATATCAAATGACAGTTTTGTGTCAGAGCAATAGGAGTATAACTGAATTTTATCAAGCTGTCTATCAACATCTTTCGCTGATACTTGATAAAGTATCATGTTTAAATCTAGACGAAGGAAGCCTTCGCTCAATGACAAATACTTACAGGGATAAAGCCCTGGATACATTTGTTAGAGGTTTAAATGGTGATCTTCCACGTTTGCTTAGCGTGCGTGAACCAACTTCTTTGCCCGAAGCATTACATATTTGTTTAAAATTGGATAATATGACATTTCGTATGAATTACGCTCATGGACAAATATCTAGAGGTAATATCCAGAAAGACAGAATTGGAGTAACCAATTCATTTTTTGGAAATCGACAGAAATTCTTTCCTGAGCTCGCTTACGTTGGTGGTATGACAAATAACAGACCACCATTGCCACCCCGTAATGGTCCTATACCAAATTATAATCCAAATTATACTCGTAACACAATTTTTAGGCCAACCGGTTATCAAAATTTTAGCCCAAGACCACAATTTAATCAAGGAAACCAAATCGGTTTTTCGAACCAATATAATAAACCCCAATATTTAACACCGAATTATCAAAAACCAACTCCTAGAGTAGAACCTATGGACGTGGATAGGTCTATCCAATCAAGGCACATTAATTATATGAACAGACCACCAGTTAACCAAGTTTCTAAGAGACCAGCTGGGGGCTCATTTCAAGGTCCAATCAACAAACTCCAAAGGAATTTTCATATGGTAACCAACAATGAGGCAACTCAGCGGCAATTAGACCAGGTTCCACTAGATTATGAATATGCCCAAGAAGAAGGCGCAGTTGGGGGGATAACAGAAATGGACGAATATTATAAGGAATTTACCAACAGCGGACTTGAGATGTTCGAGCATTCACCTGAAGATCTCGAAACCGAGAAAAATCATTCCATAACAACAGATTATGCACAAGAAGATTTACTAAACGATCTTAATTTTTTTGGTTAAATAGTTCCTCGTTACCATACTTTCAAGTTAGAACGAGGAACGGACAAACTCTCAAATTCCTTTTAGATACCGGTAGTAATAAGAATTATATAAAACCTAATTTAGTCACAAACCATAGACCTAATCAGGAAAAATTTAGTGCAAAATCTATTGCAGGAAATGTAGAAATTACGCATCATGTTCTTTTAAATATGTTTGGCATCAATGATGTCCCCATAAAGTTTTTTATCTTACCAGGATTAAGAACCTTCGATAGCAACGATAGTTTAAAACAATTATCAGCCGTGATTTACACTTCAAAGAATTATTTCACTGTAAAAGGGGGAATAAATATTCCAATATTCCAATACATTTCCCAAGATGTCAACAATATAGAAATTAGGATGGAACACCTTTCTGAAAATCAAAAAAGGTCTCTCGAAAACATTGTAAGTCACCATAAAAGTCTATTTGCAGATCCTGACGAAAGACTCACCTATACAACAAGAGTTGTTGGTGATATACGTACTTCCACGGACATACCAACTTATACCAGAAATTACCCTTACCCAATGGCCATGAAGGCAGTAGTTGAAGAGGAAATTAATAAATTATTAAAGGATGGGATAATAAGACCATCACGTTCGCCTTATAACTCGCCTATATGGATTGTATCAAAGAAACAAGATGCTTCAGGTAGACAAAAATATAGACTGGTCATAGATTTCAGAAAATTAAATTCGATTACAATACCAGATAGATATCCCATTCCCGAGATAAATGAAGTTCTCTCACATTTAGGAGGTAATAAATATTTTACTGTAATAGACTTAAAGAGTGGATTTCATCAAATACCTCTTAGAGAAGAGGATATAGAGAAAACGGCTTTTTCAGTTAATAATGGTAAATATGAATTTACAAGACTCCCATTTGGGTTGAAAAACGCACCGTCCATATTTCAGAGGACGCTGGACGATATCCTCAGGGAACAAATTGGCAAAACATGCTACGTTTATATTGACGATATAATTATCTTTAGTAAAGACGAAAAATCACATTTTAAACACTTGAATGACATTTTTGAAACACTTAATGCTGCTAATATGAAAGTCCAGTTGGACAAGTGTGAATTCTTTAAAGAGGAGGTAGAATTCTTGGGATTCATTGTTTCTTACAATGGAGTAAAAGCAAACCCCAAAAAGGTCGAAGCAATAGTAAATTTTGCTTATCCTACCACACTAAAAGAGCTCCGGTCCTTTCTAGGCCTTTCAGGATATTATAGAAGGTTTATAAAAGGTTACGCAGACTTAGCAAAACCTTTAACTAAATTATTGCGAGGAGATGCAGGTACGATTTCCAAATCTGAATCAAACCGTAGGAAAATTCAAATGGATAATGAAGCCAAAAACGCCATCGATTCATTAAAAAATGCCTTAGTTTCTAGAGAAGTAATTCTCGCATATCCAGACTTTAAAAAAGAATTTCAATTGACAACTGACGCTTCTAATGTAGCACTAGGAGCCGTCTTAAGTCAGGATGATCAGCCAATAGCATTCATATCTAGAACTCTGTCAGAAGCAGAAGAAAATTACGCAGCCAATGAAAAGGAAATGTTTGCTATAATATGGGCATTAGGAAACCTTAGGAATTACTTGTATGGGTCAGCTAAAGTTGTCATCTTTACAGATCATCAACCGCTGACATATGCACTTAGCACAAAAAATAATAATAGTAAAATGAAAAGATGGAAAGCTAATTTAGAAGAATACAATTATGAAATGAAATATAAACCTGGTAGAAGTAATGTAGTAGCAGACGCGCTTTCTAGACCTCCAGCGACTGGAATAAATTCTTTATCAGGCACGGTGCACAGCAGTGACAGCTCTCCACAAGATCTTATTCCGAGCATGGAAACCCCAATAAACGTATTTAAGAACCAAATTTTTCTTTCCATAGGTGAAACACCCACTTACCAATTTAAAATCATATTCCCAGGCTATCATCGACACCTTATAAGCGAACCTAACTATGATGAACAAAAACTTACAGAAATTCTAAAAAAGTATCTAAATCCGTCCGTTATTAATGGTATAAAAACTCCTGAACCAATAATGGGGAAAATTCAAACAATTTATCCAGACCACTTTTCAAGTTATAAATGTCGATTTACACAATTGGTAGTTGATGACATAACGTCAGAACACGATCAAGAAAATATAATTGTGGAAACACATAATAGGGCTCATCGCAATGAGAAAGAAAACAGATTGCAAATTATGGAAAAATATTATTTTCCAGGAATGGCAAATAAAATTAAAAGGGTCATAAAACTATGTTCGACTTGTAAGAAAAATAAGTATGAGAGACACCCAAATACGCCTGAGTTGAAAGAGACACCTATACCAACTCATCCAGGCCACACAGTCCACCTTGACATTTTTTCCACAGACAAAAAATTGGTACTAACATCGATTGACAAATTTTCAAAGTATGTCCAGACAAAATTACTAAAGGGACGATCGACAGAAGATGTTAGGAGACCTCTTAGGGAAATACTATTTTCTTATGGGGTACCGAAAAATATTGTCATGGACAACGAACCTTCTCTGAATTCAGCTTCAATCCTATTCATGATGAAAGACGATTTGAAAATAAACGTTTTCACAACTCCATCTTATCGAAGCGAAGCGAACGGACAGATAGAACGCTTCCATTCAACCTTAGCGGAGATAATGAGATGCCTTAAAAGTGATGGGACATCTAGAAATTTCGAAGAACTTTTGGAAAGAGCTGTAAATGAATATAACCATACCATTCATTCAACGATAAAAAAGAAACCTGTAGATCTTTATTTTGGTCGAACGATTGACTTTTCACCCCAAGATATAGAAATAACTAGATTATCTAACGTTGACCGACTAAAGCGCAAACAGGAAAATGACTTGACTTACCATAATAAAAATAAAAAACCAATTAAAGAATACGTACCTGGTCAGCTAGTCTACGTTAGGACAAATAAAAGATTAGGGACAAAACTTTCTAATCGGTTTAAGGAAGAGATAGTGAAAGAAACCCGTAATACAACTATAGTTACGGAAAGTGGCCGCATTATTCACAAGAGTCACATTAGAAATTGACAATTTTTTTTTTTATTTACATCCCATTTATCTTCTTTTTACAGATTACTAATTGGTACCGTCCTTGCGGATTTTAATATACTTGACTACTCTAATGCGAGATTAATAACCATTCAGAATGGGATCGCAAAAAAACAGAACGGCACCTTTAAAGTTATACATTCTATCGACTTAGAACAATATAGAATTTTATCACAGGACATTGAATCTACATTGAACACTAATATTACATATAGTCATCCGCTCCGTCCGTTTTTAAAACAACAAGTCTCCGATATTAATGGACTCCTTAATCGGTTAAGTCCACACGTAAGGAGAAGATCTATCGATTTTATTGGTAGCGCATGGAAATGGGTTGCTGGGACTCCAGACAGCCATGATTTTGAAATTTTAAATCAGAAAATTAAAAATGTATTAGAAAATAACAACAGACAAATGATTATAAACGAACTTACAACTAGCAGATTACAAGATATTTCAAACATTACAAATCAAATATTAAAAGTAAAGCGGGAAGATTGGAATAATGAACTGGCAAATACATTAGAACACAAATTAACATTAATTGAAAAAGAACTACAAAATATTGAATATGCAATACAATGGGCTAAAGTAAATATTGTAAACTCATTTATCTTGTCAAAAACCGAAATTGAAAATTTAAATTATGTTTTAAGAAATTATAGTATTCCTATTTTTAATGTAGATGAATTGTTATCATTTGGAAGCGTAAAAATTGTGACAAATAACAAAGAAATTTTATATATTTTAAGTATTCCCATTGCCCAAAATGATATCTGTAAAATTTTCTTAGCAAAGCCAGTAAAAATTGGAAATATTATTGATAAAATTTAATATGGCAAAATTTTAGATTGTAATAATAAATTATTCGCCATCAAAGAAAGCTGCAAAAGCTACAACGATTTAACAATATGTAATAGAGATAAGCTTGTAGAATTAAGTGATAAATTTTGTATAACTAGTTTATTTAGAAATAAAATAGGTAGCTGCACACAGGTTAACAACGAGCACGTCCCAGCAATAGAAGAAATCGGAAGCGACTTACTACTGCTGAATCAATACATTGGGAAAATTAAAGTGAACGAAGAAGAAATAGCATTAAATGGAACTTATTTGGTCAAATATTTCAACACAACAGTCAACATTGAGGGTCGAGAATACTATTCAAAAGAAATAAGTGGCAACAAACCTCTTCCAGCTTCATTACAACCAAAAGCATGGAATAGCAAAACCGAAGAAATCATATCACTGCAAAGACTCCAAAAATTGAATATGGGAAACATCAAAAGATTGGAAACACTGGGAAACAAAAATAACTTTCTACTAACATCAAGACTCATCATCATTGTATCCGTTTGTGTTATTATCGCTTGGATTTCTAAGAAGAAGAAAACAAAAAAAGAAGATGAAATAATAGAAACGAAAGAAGCCCAACCAAAACATCCAATTGTTGTAAAATCTACAGAGGAAAAAATTAGGAAAAAGAATTCCACCATTTTTGACATCCACACATTTTAAGCAATCGGGACGACTGCATTTAAGGAGGGAGGAGTTAACACAAAATACATTTAAAATACATTTAAAATAAATATTTCGCTAACAACAACAACACACATTAAAAAATACCAAAATTAGTTCTCAAGCTGACGTTGCGTCTTCTGCAAAACAAACAAACAGTTATTTCACAACAATACCGTTGCACGCGCATCCGGCGCGATTACCAAAATACAGTAATTCTGCAAGGTAGTATTTTCCCACCAACAATATTGAACGGCATTGCACATGCCAACGAATAAAGCAGCTCATTTTACAATAATACCATTGCACGCGCAACACAGAAATTCTGCAAGGTAGTAAATTCACACCAACAACATTGAACAGCATTGCACGAGCGGCAGAATGACAACAGCGTGAATGAATGGCGTGATCAGCAAACCTGTTATTATAAATTAGGGTAGTTTTAAGAAAATCATTGCTTTTTATTTTGAATTACAAATAAAGACGGTTGTTGTGTCGCCATCAGCGCACAACAATTAATTTTTTTAAACTAAAATTCATAAAGAAATTTAATTTATATATATATATATATATATATATATATATATATATATATTATAATAACATTTCATATTGCTTTCAAATATTCGTTTATAAATTCGAAAAATATTATATACTCTTCAAATATTTATAAAATGTAATATTTTCATGTGAAAAAAAAAACAAAAAGAATTTCTAAAATAAATTTGTATAGTTAATTATAGTTAAAATACTTTTATTAAAATTGTGAAAATTTCATGCATATCATTACATAATAAAATCAAATGAATTATTTCAATTTTGTACAAAAACAAAAAATATAACATTAATGTTTCTTTTTTTGGTTCAAAAAACATTAATATTGTAATTGTAGAAATGTTACATGGTGGTAGAAATGATATAAATAATAAACATATCATTTTAAAATGAACATACAATCCTGTCCACTTAAATAGCGCGTGCTTTAAGCTTTTGATATATATATGTGGCATCACTGTTTTGACACCAACTACCCACTGAGTATTTAGTACTCGGTTGCTGCAAGCAATTTGACGTTTGTAACAACACAAATAAAAAACCACCACCATTCTTTTTCCATAACTCGCGTTATTCAGATCGTTTGTTGATAATGATAAAACTTTTCAAAGTACAAAACCAATAAAATTTTATTAAATAAATATTAAAAGAAAATTCTTTTTAATTGGTAAAAATAACATTTTACCAAACTGGTGACCCCGTATACGGATTGTGCCTGGTGTCCACAAATTGCCAAATTTTTTTGCAATTTTTTCTCGAAATTTCTACTGAAAGCGGCCATTTTGTGTTGAAGGCGTCGATTGCCTGGTGCATTTGTCCGCCATTTTTTTTACAAGTGCCAGCAATTACGTAACATTTTTCGGTAAGAAAAATGCCACAAGACGGTGAAATACCAACAACCGCCAATGACAGTGGCCTTTCGCAGGCGTCTGCTGCAAATATTTCCGTCGTGTATGCCAGGTTGCCCGTTCCTCAAATGTCCAGCTCCAACATCGAGGCGTGGTTCGTCACTATGGACTTTTGGTTCACGGCTTCCGGCATAACAGCAGATAGACAAAAGACAGCAACGATATTAGCAGCTCTCGACCCTAATATTATTTCCCAGTTGGCTGACGTCATAGCAACGCTGCCACAGTCAGATCGATACGACTACGTCAAAACCAAAATTATCGAACATTTCGCCGACAGTGAGCAGCGTCGTCTCAATCGGCTTTTGTCAGAACTGCCTCTGGGGGACAAAAAACCCTCTGAGCTCTACTTTGAGATGAAACGTGTGGCTGGAAATACGCTAGGCGACGCAGCATTGAAAAGTCTATGGGCAAAACGTTTGCCTGAATTTGCTCAGCCAGTGGTAGCAGCATCATCTGGTTCCCCGGCCGAGTTCACAAGGATTGCAGACTCGATTGTCGACGCCATGACGCCAACCCAAATTAACCGTGTTCAAGCACAGTCATCAAACGAAATCAGCGAATTACGTGCAGCTGTAGTGGATTTGAGCAAAAAATTTGAAAAGTTTTCAACGCGTTCACGTTCACATTCCCGTGGTCCAAATACTCAACGCACTCGTTCTCAAAATCGCCCATCTTTTACCGCCAATGCAAATAGTGAGTGCTGGTATCATGTAAAATACGGCCGCAGTGCCCGAAAGTGTCGCAGCCCTTGTAGACACAAGCGTCCACCGCATCCGCCGCTTGCAGGTGCGCCGTCATCGAATAATTGACTTTCCCGGCCGGTGGAGGATGCAGGCGAAAGCTTCTCCATCAAGCATCGAATTCTTCGCCTACAAGTTCGAGATAAGTATACTAATAAAAATTTTCTTGTTGATAGTGGCGCCGATGTGTCCGTCCTGCCTTTAACTTCGAAGTCGGTTGATGTCCGCCCTACCGCCATCATATTATACGCCGCCAATGGTTCTCCAATTAAGGTAATTGGAGAGAAACGCATAAAACTAGACCTAGGCTTACGACGCGACTTCCATTGGTCTTTCGTAATCGCAGACGTGACGTCACCGATCATCGGCTCTGATCTTATCAAGCACTACGACTTACTCATCGACCTGCGTCGCAATCGTCTGATCGACAACATTACCGGACTTACCTCCCAGCTTACATCTTCAACGCATTCCGAAGCCGCCGTCATCAAAACCTTTGATTCGAGCAATTCTTTCGCCGACATTTTAGAACGCTTCGCGGACATCACTAAACTTTCGCCATGCGGTTTGGCAACGAAATCTTCAATCTCGCATAGGATCCACACGACAGGGCAACCCGTTTTCTGCCGTCCTAGGCGTCTGTCGCCAGAAAAACTTTTAGCCGCTAAAACCGAGTTCGATTTTTTGACGAAAGCCGGGATTTGCCAGCCATCTAATAGCAACTGGTCCAGCCCGCTTCACTTGGTCAAAAAGAGTGACGGTACGTGGAGACCGTGTGGTGATTACCGTGCCTTGAATGCCCAGACGTTGCCGGATCGTTACCCGTTGCCGTATTTAACGGATTTCACAACGAATCTAAGAGGCAAGAAATATTTTTCGAAAATTGACCTTCAGAAGGCCTTCCATCAGGTACCAATACACCCAGACGACGTCCCGAAAACGGCCATTAGTACCCCATTCGGCCTGTATGAGTTTAAGTTTATGACGTTTGGCCTATGCAACGCCGCACAAACATTTCAGAGGCTCATCAATGAGGTTCTACGAGGTTTGGAGTTCGTTTTCCCATACATCGACGATATTTGTGTTGCATCACCGACTATCGAACAACATCGCCGAGACGTTGCCGAAGTTTTTCATCGTCTTCAAAAAAACCATCTTACGATTAACGTGAGCAAATGCGAGTTTGGGAAAACGGAAATCAAATTCCTGGGTCATGTGGTCAACGCCGATGGTATTCGCCCTTTGCCCGAAAAGGTAGCAGCGATACGCGATTTTCCGAAACCCAAAGTGGCTCAAGAGCTCAAAAGGTTTATCGCCATGGCAAATTTTTATAGGAAGTTCTTGCCACATGCGATCTCGTACCAAATGCAGCTACAACGACTAATAATTGGCAACAAAAAAAATGATCGCACCCCGCTAAAATGGAACCCGACCGCAGAAGCCGCTTTCGACCGCTGCAAAACCGAGCTGGCTAACGCAGCCCTTCTGTCGCACCCCGCTGCCGATGCTGACTTAGCAATTTACGTTGACGCCTCCGATACAGCTGTGGGGGCAGCTTTGCATCAAAATATTGATGGCAATCTTCAGCCTTTGGCGTTTTATTCGAAGAAGCTCACAGATACTCAGCAGAAGTACTCAACGTACGACCGTGAATTAGCGGCAATATATCAAGCCGTGTGTCACTTCCGTTATATGATAGAGGGGCGAAGATGCTATATAGTCACCGATCACAGGCCGCTAATTTTTGCGTTCCGGCAAAAGCTTGAAACAGCTTCGCCTCGTCGAATCCGCCAGCTTGACTTCATCAGCCAATTTACCACTGATATTCGCCATACGCCCGGTTTGGCAAACGTTACAGCTGACGCCCTGTCCCGCATCGATTCGATCAGCCAAATGGTGGACTATTCCCGAATTGCAGCGGCTCAACAAGTTGACGAGGAGCTTCAGCAAATGCTCAAAAACGCAGGTACGCAAACAAATTCGCTAAAACTAAAATTTTTCCCAATCCCAGGTTGCAGCGACCAACTAATCTGTGATGCAGCGACGTCCCGTGTTCGCCCTTACATCCCGAAAATGTTTCGCCAACAGATTCTGACAAAAATTCACGAATTGTCTCATCCAGGCGTTCGGGCAACTATCAAGCTAGTCACTAACAGATTTTGTTGGACTGGGGTTCGGAAGGATTCTGCTGATTTTGTGCGAAACTGTCTACAATGCCAACGATCAAAGGTTCAACGCCACACTCGCTCATCTCCCGTCAAATACGAGCCGACTAGAGAGCGTTTCTCACACATTAACATCGACATCGTTGGCCCATTTCCATTATGCGAAGGGCAGCGATATTGCCTGACAATTATTGACCGTTTCACACGTTGGCCGGAAGCAGTTCCAATTCCAGACATGTCAGCTGACACAGTCGTGAAAGCTCTTTTATCTCAATGGATTTCGAGGTTTGGTGTTCCTGCTCGAATAACTTCAGACCGTGGCCGACAGTTCGAGTCTTCAGTTTTTGCAGAGTTGATGACTACAATTGGTGCAACGCATCTCCGTACTACGCCGTACCACCCGCAATCAAATGGTATTATTGAGAGGTGGCACCGCACATTTAAAGCAGCCATCCTATGTCATGATCCAACAAAGTGGGTTCATCATTTACCAACTATATTGCTTGGGCTACGAGTAGCTTTCAAACCCGACATCAACGCTTCGCCAGCTGAATTAGTATATGGCTCAACATTGACAGTTCCTGGAGAATTTTTTCAGCAAATTCAAATTTCCGATTCTGCCAGCGATTTCGTCTCCGATTTTCGAGCAACGATGCAAAAACTTAAGCCGACCGACACCGCTCATCACACGACACCTCGACCATTCGTCTCAAAAAGCCTTCAAAACTCGACTCAAGTTTTCGTCCGCAACGACTCAATCCGGCCTTCACTAACTCATCCGTATGATGGTCCGTATCCAGTCTTAAAACGTTTCGACAAATTTTTTACGATTTTAATTCGAGGCCGGCAAAGTAACATCAGTTTAGACCGGTTAAAACCAGCTTTTACCTTAACCAACGACAGCAATGGTGATTCATCAGTTCCAGAAGAACCTTACTCTTTCTCAGATAGCAAAGCGCAGCAACAAATCTTACCTGATAGTATAGTAAACCAAGTTCCTACCCATAATGATCTCAATTTACTGGATTCTGTAAAATTGTAATTAAAGTTTTAACTTGTCAAATCTATTATAATGATTTATTTTTTGAAATGCGCATACAAAAACGCAAGTTTGTTAATTATAGAGCATAAATATTATTAACTATTATTAAAATAATACTAATAATAATAAATGTAAACATTTTCCCTCAAACATGTGCCTGTATAATAAACTCGGTAACTCTACTTAAAATAAAATAAGAGAGAAGTATACAAATTTTTTCAAGTTTACGCTTCGACAACATTTTAAAAATTAGATTTCAGTCAGATGTGTGAGCATAAAATTTAATGGCGATGGATTCGACTAATTCGAACAATTTTTCGTTGATAATACGTACACAACGATTTTACAATTTCAGTGTGATGTGAGATTGGGGGGTAAATACCATGACAACGATTGAATTTATATATATATGATATTGACATTGTGGAAACAGCTTCATCGTTAACTACATATACAATCGTCTCACTCACTCATAGAAGAATGGATAATATTCTCACGATATAAAATTCATTCTGCGTACAACCGTCAGCAACTACACATCTAACATTTAACAAAAATTGTTTAAAGAATATTTAATAAATTATTTTTAGTATATTTGACCAATACAACAAAAGGGTTTTTATTTTGTATGTCATCGTAGAATAACGAAATAGACAACCTATAAAGTGTACATATAATGGGGCGATGGTCTGATGGTATTTCGTAATCCATTGTTTTTACGTCTATATTTAGCGCGGAGTTGCTTAAAATAATATCGACTGTGGATGCTTCGCGATTGTGTTGATGGGGGAATAGGGTTGGGATATTAGATATCAAATTTGTTAAAATATGTAAATAAAGGAAGAATATATAATTGAAAAAAAAAAAAAGAATTAATTAATTAGCATGTTTAATTCAAGATTGTGCAATCAAATAATTTCGCATACCCAATTATAATATTAGGTTCTTTTTCGAACGAGGATACATCGCAAATCCAATGCTGCAGTTGCACATAGGTGTTTTATACATTGTTTTTGGGCAATATTACCTATTTTTATGTATGTATGTAATAAAGAGGCCATTTACACGGCGCGTTTCTACGCTGTGTGAAAAGGCTTGCGTTTCGTGTTTCTAGGTGAACGGGACAGAAAAGCAAACGGGGTAGAAAAAAAAGTCTTGTTTTCTGTTTTTGAAGATTTTGTTTAACATTTCTTTCTACACACTTTCGTTTTCTTGACAAGTTGTTTTATTCTTATTCTAGTCTCAGCAAAGAGACAAGTTTTATTAAAAAATACATTTAAAGTGATTTTATTAAGCGCAATTTAAATTTTTGGCTTAAGTCTCGTTTAGGTGCACCTCTCCGATCCGTTCCAAATTTTCACCACTCGGTCCACTTCTTAATGCGATTTTTTTTTGGCGGAACCCCATATTTCCCGAGTTATAGACCTCCAAAGTTTTGACATTGATTTCGATATAACTTGAACAATTCCAATCGGACTTTAGCAATATATATATCATATGAAAGCTTATTGAAGTACCTTTAATTTGATATCAAAAAGTTCGAAATCCATTAACCCATTATGGACCAAAATAATTTTCTTTCTTTTTAGGATGCAGTTTTTTGTAAATAATTCATTTTATTTCAATAAAACGCTATTACAACAACAAAATATATGTTAATTAGTACATTCATAGGATTAACAGCTTTTATTTAAGATATTGTTTGACCTTTTAACCCTTTGTAATCCGGAGATATTAGGGGTACAACTTTGTATTTTTTATTGCACAAATACAAAAAACCATAACACTAAAACAACACTTTCTTACAAAATTCGATTTTACAATTCTAACTAGAAATTGAATTTTTTTTTGCTACATACATATTTTGTCCTCTTAACCCCTCCAGGACCGAAGATATTATTGACTTTTAATGAGACTGTTATGAAAATTTTGTTGGAAAATTCCCTTGTGACGTACGCAGAAAAACTTTATTCAGCGAAGCCACCTGCCGTGTCCTACTGGAGGAGAAAACCCTTAAGCGCGGCCGCAGGCCGCCACGCAGAAAAACTTTTGTATGCAAAGCCAGATTTCAATACTTAACTTTAGTGTCTCCGGGAAGACATAAGACAGGATAAAGCTATCATGGCCTTATCTCACATGGTATTAAAGCATCCCTTCATTTCTTCTCCGCCCTATTATGAAAATTTTGTTGGGAAATTCCCTTGTGACGTACGCAGAAAAACTTTATTCAGCGAAGCCACCTGCCGTGTCCTACTGGAGGAGAAAACCCTTAATTTTTAAAAAATAATAAAATATGGACAAAAAAATTTAAATTTTCAATAATTTTTTCACGTAATTAGAAACACACAGTTGTTCTTAAGTTGTTTATTTGTTGCGAATGAACAAGTGAAAAGGATTGACAAAATAAACTTAAAAAAAATCAATAGTAGTTGTAACCAAACACGCACGGGAATTTACATACGTAGCTTCTTCACAAGAGAATTGAGGAAAAGCCTTCGTGTAAATTCCCTCAAATGGTATAAAGTCAATATTGATTGTAATTTTATTAGAGATTTCTTTTACTGTAGGCTTCGCAACAGATGGCAACGCTAGATTAACACAGCCTAACATCGATTGCTGGTAATCCGATTACAGACTTGCTTTTATTTTTATATCGATTTAAAAATAGTTTCATATTATTAAAAACAGAATAGTCGACTTCTATTAAAGTAATAGAATATATTTGTTTTTGGAATGAGCTCCGACTATTTAAAAAGCTATAGTGATCTTCAACAAGAATTAACATGTGCAAAAGACACGCTGGTGGTATTAAATGATAACATTAAACGAATAATTGGTCGTTCTCCAAAATTAACAAGGGACCCTAGGTAAATTATTCTTATATCCTGTATTCTCAGGATGTTTTGAAGTTAATGTTAAACAATATGCTTATTTTTTTTATTGAAAACTATTTTAGATATAACTTACGAATATGAATATATATACCTATATATGTATTCCTATATATATAAGTATATATATGTATATGTATTCATACATATATATATATATTTATATATATATGTATATATATATGTGTATATATATGTATATATACAGTGGTTCACAGCTTATTTCAACCAGCAAATATTTAGAACTTAAAGTGGCTATAATTTTTAAACGAAACAAGATATCAAAAAAATTTAAATGCAGGCTTGCAAAATATTTTCATAGCTTAAAAAAAGCAACTTTATTCAGTCTTCAAGATTCATTCTATAAAACTTACAAACTAAAATAAAAAAATAAAGGAACATAAATAGTCACAGCTTATTTCAACCAGCTAACATAAACAACAAAAAAACTAAAAAATACTATAATTTTTAAACATTTTAAAACTTAGTATGGCCTCCTTTTTGGTCTATAACAGCTTTAAGCCTTTTCGGCATCGATTCCACTAACTTTCGAGTAGTTTGAGGAGTTATTTTTGCCCATTCTTCCATTAACGCAGCTTTAAGGTCATTTTTGTTGGAAATCTGGTGTTGGCGAACGTTTTGATCTAAAATTGCCCATAAATTCTCAATGCAATTAAGATCAGGTGATTGTGCAGGCGGTTGCATCAAGTGCGGGCAATTCCAAATAAGCCATGTTTGGACAATTCCCGACTTGTGTTTCGGGTCATTGTCCTGATAGAACCGAAATGACTGATTTATACCCAGATTTTGGGCACTTTGCAACAAATTTGATTTCAATAAATTGAGGTAAACATTTTTGTCCATCGTACTCTCAATAAACTCCAAGTTTCCGACCCCAGCTGCTGACATACAGGCCCAAACCATGACGCTGCCCCCACCGTGTTTTACTGTAGCCTTTAAGTTTTTGTTTTGGAGCTCTGTATTGGGCTTACGCCATACATATGTTTGGCCATCCGAGCCAAAAATGTTAAACTTAGACTCATCGGCATATATTACTTCCTCCCAAAAGCTTGAATCTTTCGTAATATGATCTTTGGCGAATTTAAGCCGCGCTTGTTGATTCTTGTTATTTATAGACGGTTTTTTGCGTGCTACTCTACCATTAAAAGCATTCCTGCGAAGCACACGACGGATAGTTTCTGCACTACACATTTTATTTAATTCGTTTTTAACTTGAACAGCTAGTTTTGGAGCAGATAATTTGGGGTTTTGTCTTATTTTTCGAACGATATAGCGCTCGTCAGCTTCATTAAAAATTCTGTTGGGTGCTTTTCTTCCCTTATTATGAATTCTATTTTCACGCACAAAGCGAGATATTATGCTCTGTACTGTAGAATCACTTAGACAAACCATTTCGGCTATTTTTCGCCGCGAGTGGCCACTTTTAAAATGGCTGATGACCAACTCACGCTGTTCTATGGTAGTACGTCGACCCATTGTAAAAAAATGCACCTGTTAACCACTTGACTGCCGAAAGCATACTAAAAACTGATCTTAATCATTGCAAACATGACAACAAAGAATACACATAAAAATTTACCGCTATTCCTATATATAATAAAAATAATATATATATATATATGTAAATGTAAATAACTAGCTGGTTGAAATAAGCTGTGACGTGAAATTGTGTTTCATAACTACGTTTCATATTCTAGCTAATTTGGGAAACCAATTTTTTAGTTTTTTATTTTACATATTCTCTCAAAATTTTAATATTTATAAAACTACATTTAAATGGTTTTGCTATTTTGCTTTGCGTAGAAGTTATACACAGTTAAATAATTGAATTTTAAGTGGTTGAAATAAGCTGTGAACCACTGTATGTATATATATATATGTATTCATATATATATATATTATATATATGAATATTTTTTGTTTCAATTAAATATTCTTCCTTTATTTACATATTTTAACAAATTTTGATATTTACTTATGAGATCTTATCTTTACATATAGATATTGCAACAAATAATACATAGGATCTAGAGATATTAAATAGTTTTTATATTATTTTTAATGATTTTTAAAGGAAAATGGGAGGAAAAAAACCTTTATATGATTTAATAAATTCAAATACTATCTGAAAATATTTATATGCTTATAGAAGGTTTATTAGAAATAATAGACCTCTATAAGCATATAATTTTCAATTTGGTGATTTCTTTTTAATTTTACGTTATTTCTCTACATTCTCTTATCAGTGGGTAAGAGGAATTTTCAATTTTGGCAAAGTAATTATTGTTAATCCTTGTTATGAAATCGATAATTTTTGCATAACCTGTTTCTTCATGAAGAAGATTTGTAGGATACCTCCAGGGCTTTTTATTTATCATTTTAAGACATTTGTTTTGTATAATTTGTAAGCGTTTTAGGTGGCAGTTGGCAGCGTCACTCCAAATAGGACACGCGTATGTTAATATTGGCCTTATAACACTTTTGAAGAGTAGATTTTTGTTTTGGTGGTTTAGAAATGACCTATTTAGCAGTGGCCATAATGCTTTAAATGATTTTATAGCTTTTTGGCACGTAACCATAATATGTTGTTTAAATGTAAGCTTCTTGTCCAAGACAACTCCGAGATATTTGACATCGTTAAGTACATTTATGGTATTATTTCCAATAAGAAGATGACGTCTTGGCAGTCTTTTGGGAGATTTGTTGAATGGAAAAATTATTGCTTGGGTCTTATTTGGATTAATTTTGATTTTCCATTTGTGGAAATATTTACTGCAATTTACAAGTCCTTTTTCCATTTTCTTCAGGAGTGCACTTGTAATTTGTTTGAAGAAATTAACGCAGTATCATCTGCGTAATAAGCAATTTTCATATATTTTGGGACTTTAAAATCGGATGTATATATCGAGTAAAGCAATGGCGACAAGACTGATCCTTGAGGTAACCCTGAGGTAATGGTTTTTGGAGTTGATGTTTCATTATTAATCGCAACTGTAAAGCTTCTGTCGTGAATGAAATCTGAAATAAGTTTACATAGATATTTTGGTATATTTGCATCAATAAGTTTAAATAAGAGGCCATTATGCCAAACGGTGTCAAACGCTTTTTCAATATCTAACAATATTACACCCGTTGAACGTTTATTGTTTTTATTGGTGATTATTTGATTTTTAATTCTGTTTATTTGGTGAGTAGTGCTATGTCCTTTTTTAAATCCAAATTGTTCTTTAGCAACAATAGAATTGGTCGTTACAAATTCACTAAGACGAGAATGTAGAATTTTTTCAAATATTTTACCAAAGTTACTTAATAGACTGATAGGTCTGTAGCTGTTTGGGTTATTTTTTGGCTTGCTAGGTTTGTTGATAGCTATAACCTTAGCATTTTTGAAATGGTTTGGGAAATAGTTGAGTTTGATGCAGCTGTTAAATATTATAACCAGTAATTTTAGAGCTTTGAGTGGTAGTTTCTTTAAGATCAGGTTGGGAACATTGTCAAAACCAGGGGATTTTGAGGGTTTTATTGATGAGACAATATTCATTACTTCTTCAAGAGATGTATAAATTGCAGATTCAGAACTGGGGTTTTCCTTCTTAAAATTATTTACTGTTGTATTAGTGTATCTGCCGAGTGGTTATAGTTCGAAGTGAGGTTATTTGCTTGGACAAATGTATTTGCCAGGACTTCAGCCTTGTCCTTATCAGATGTTATTTTTGTATTTCCAACTTTAAAGTGAGCGATTTGATTTTTTCCTTTTCCTCGCAAGTTCCTGCTTATTTTCCAAAATGATTTATCACCTGGTTTTAAATTGGATAATAATTGAGACCATTTCTTATTGCGCTCCGAATTAATACTTTTATCAATCATGTTACTTAGAAACTTAGTACATTGATTATAAAAAGTTTGCTCGGCTATATTTGAAGATCGTTGGCTTTTTCTTTTAAAGCTTCTTCTTAGTTTAATATATATCACAGTACTTTCTGGTAATGTGTAATTATTTTGTTGAGTTATTTTAGGTGTGGACACATTCCTTGCTTCGAAAACTACATTTATAAATTTTTGGATTTCCTGATCAATAACTACCTTGGTATTGTATATATCCGAATATAACGTGATTTTATTGTCTAAAAAATTCATAAAAATGTTCCAGTTGGTTGCACTATAATCATAGTAATTGAGGTCAACCTGCAAGGCCGTAGATCTTTTAATTGTACATATAATAGGGCGATGGTCTGATGGTATTTCGTAATCCATTGTTTTTACGTCTATATCTAAAGCGGAATTGCTTAAAATAATATCGACTGTGGATGCTTCGCGATTGTGTTGATGGGGGAATAGGGTTGGACTATTAGGGTAGTGAATGAAAAAATTGCTTGATTGCTGTAGGTTGTTGAGTGCAATTCCTGCAGTATTATTTGAACGGCAATTCCAAGAACAATGTTTGGCATTTAGGCCACCAAAAACTATATATTCTTTGGTGGAAGGTGTTAGGTTCAAGATATCAGCACAGAAGTTATGAGTATATCTTGGTGAATATAACGAAGATACAACAATAGGTCTATTATTTATAATAACTTCAATTGAGATGTTTTCGATTGATGATGTGTTTGATATAAAGAGGTTTTTATGAGCGACAGATTTATGAATTAACAGAGCTACTCCTCCTCCTCTTGCATCTGTTCTGTCACTTCTATATAAATAATAATTTTTGAAATAGGGTCTATGATTTTCTGAAAAAAATGTTTCATTCAAAGACGCTATTTTAATATTTTCTCGTTCAATTAGTATCTCAAATTGTTTTAATTTAGAAAAGTTTGAAATGCCATTAGCATTCAAGTGAAGCATTTTGAATTCGTTTAAATTATTAGTATAATCCATGGGCGTATTTTACCATTGACATTACAACTTTGATTTGTTGTACTTTTGAAGTGCACCTATGCAAATCATCCATAGCTGTAGTGAAAATATCAAAAAGCTCATCAATGCTAAATAAATCGTTGTTTGTTTTCAGCTGGTTAGCATATGTAGCTTTGCTGTTATTATTGATGTTATTGTTACAATTTGTGTTGTTGTTTCTTAAATTAGGGAAATCTCCCACATTAAATTGAAATGAGTTATTTTGTTGTTGTCTGCTTTTATTCGGACTTTTAGAAGTAACTCTTGTTCTAGTTTCCAAATAGAGAGAACGTAACGGACAGTTGATATCGTTTGCAGAGTGATCAGTTCTCTCTTTTCCTTGTTTTTTGCAATTAAAGCATGTAAAAACAGCTGGTCTTTTTTCATTTGTGTTAAACGGACACACACTTGTATGATGTTGTTCTGCACATATCATACAAGCAGCACTACGATGACAATGTTCACCGCCATGGCCATACATTAAGCAGTTCCAGCATTGAGTTGGTTTATTTCTGGATCTAGATTTGTATTTTTTCCAGGAAATTATTATATTTGAAATTGTTCTTACGTTTCTTAAGGCAGTTGGGTTAAAATTTTTTTCGTACAAATTGAACTTTGTAAACTGCATTGTTGTTCGAACTGAATTTGGTGACTATTTCAGCTACAGAAGAAGGGGACAGGTTGTAGTTTTTTAGCTCTGCGGTGATGTCCTCAGTTTTTATGCGGCGTAAACCGTGTAAAAAAGTGGTGTATAACCTATTATCTTTGGAGCCATAAGAGTGAAACTCCAACTTACTCTCTTTAAGAATTTGCTTTTAGCATTCGAACATTTCTTTACTTGGAGCAAAAATTTTTGTACCAATTGAAGTACGTTTGAAAATACAATCTTTACCAAGTAGTTTTTGTATTTCTGTAAATGAGGCGTTAGCTTCAACGACAATAGGTGGAGGTTTGTGTTGTTTAACCTCGTTAATATTTGATACAGGAGTTACGTCCATATCATTAAGGCCAGCAAGCAGGCTAAATCTGTTGCTTGAAGTTGACGGGATATTTGGGTTAAAACCCGGAGGAAGTTTTGTCATCTTCTTGTTGGCAAGGAGCTTTCTTTTTGATGAAGATTTGGCCCCTCGGGCCATCGCTAGATTTTTTATTCCTGTTTTAGGCTGAATTGACTATCACGTGAGTTCAAATGAGATCAAGAATAGGCAATTGCAAAAACAAAAATATACACTTGTTATTAATTTTAAATAGTTGTACTCTAAGCGCTTTAATTATTTACACGACCGTTCGTAAAGAGAATTAGATTCGAACTGATATATATGAATATATATATATGTATGTATAAGTATATTTATTCATATATATATAAATATATGTATTCATATATATATATATATATATAAGTATATTTATTCATATATATATATATGTATTCACGTATTTATATATACAAATATATTTACATACTTACCGTGGGTGTCAACTTATTTGATGCAAGCAAACCCAACAAAGTAAAACCGCTATAAGTCCTAAATTAAATCAAATATAGAAAATATTTAAAAAACATTTTAAATGGCAACATTGGGGCAACAAAACATATATATACATATATATTTTTCATATTCTATATTGTTCTGTGAAAAAAATAACAAAAACCAAAAATGCAGCTTTTTCAAATCGATCACCTTATTTGTATGTTTTAAAATAGAATTCAATTATTTTTCAGTTTCCTTTGGGTTTGTCTTTTCTATTACTCTTTGCATAATTTTAGTCTTTTCTTGGAAGTTCAAGTGTTATAAGCAGGTTTTTTGAAATGTAGGTCGACGCACAACCATAGAGCAACGAGGGTTGGTCATTCAACATTTTAAAATTGGAAAAACTCAACTTAGAAAAGCAGAAATAATAAATTTAGGTACATCTACAGTTCAACACATAATACAGCGAAAAACAAAGGAAGAATTGCACCAAATAAAATTCTGAACCAAAGCGACGAACGATGGATTATAAGAAAAATTAATCAAAACCCAAGGTTATCGGCACAAAAATTGGCTGATGAAGTGCGCAATAGTATTGGCAAAAACTGTAGCGTAGCAACAATTCGGCGTGTGTTACACTCATATGACTTTCATGGTCGAGTACCGCTGAAGAAGCCATTTAGAAGCAAAAAAATAAAATATCCTGGCTAGCCTTCGCAAATACCCATGTATCAAAAAATTTTGAGTTCTGGAATACCGTAATTTTTGTTGGACGAGTCAAAATTTAACATATTTGGCTCAGATGGAAGGTCTTACGTTTGGCGGAAGCCTAATACAGAGCTACAATTGAAAAACCTACGTGCGACTGTAAAACATGGTGGTGGGAGCGTTATGGTGTGGGCTTGTATGGCCGCAACGGGTGTTGGAAATTTAGTTTTTATAGAAGGTAACATGGACAAAACAATGTATCTGAACATTCTTAGAGGGAACTTGGTTCACAGTGCTGGAAAACTGGGTTTAAGCAGCAACTTCCGTTTTTACCAGGATAACGACCCTAAACACAAGTCAAGTGTAGTTCAGACTTGGCTTATATGTGACTACCCTCATTTAATGGAATCACCTGCACAGTCTCCAGATTTAAACGTGATTGAAAATTTATGTGCATTATTGGAAAACAAAATCAGAAACCACAACATTTCAAGCAAAGAAAGTGGAACAAAATAACGCCAGAAATAACACAAAAACTTGTTACTCCATGCCAAATCGGCTTAAAGCTGTTATAGAGCAAAAGGTTTACCATACAAAATATTAAAATAAACTTTTTGACCAAAACGTATGTTATTTTTTAGTTCATAACATGTTGCATCAAATAAGCTGATCAATTTGAAAATTAACTTTTTTTTGATTTTGTTATTATTTTTTTAAAAGAGTGTAAAATATGAAATAAATAAATTACTAATTTTAAAGTAAAAATGTTTCTTATTAAACTGTCTTTTAATTTTTTTTTTAATTTCATTTAGTTTTAGAATTTCAACGATTTTATTATATTTCGGTTTTGCTTGCATCAAATAAGCTGACACCCACTGTATATATAGAACGGTAAGTATTTATACATATGTATGTATGTATATAAGTATATATATATGTATTTTGTATAAGTTAGGATTTCCTTTATTTATTTAAATTAAAATCTTTTTTTGTTCGGTTTTTACACCTTTATTGAATTCACCAAAAGAACTAACTTAATTATTTTAAAACATTTTCTTATATTAATAATGTTACAAAACCAAAATAAATGAAATAAGTCAGGTGATGATTTCCCAGAACTTCCAGTTGCTCGTGCCGGAAGTAATACAAATTAATTTTATGAATATTTTCGTTCCCACAGGTAATGTTGTCAACTGTGCATTTTGCAATGTTCGATTCCTCTGAATTCGTCTGGTGTTAATGCGCATTGAGGGTATTGCTGATGTATGCTTTTATATATTTTATATATTTAAATATTTCTGTTGTTAACTCTTCCCCTTTTAAGTGCAAACGTCCTCGTTTTTTAATGTAACTGATAACTGGGTTGATTTAACTGTGTATGGGTCTGTGACTCTTCAACCTTCTCTTGCGTAGTAGCCGTAACTGCAATCTTTGATCTCTTTTTCAATATGATTCTGGCAATTCCCATTTGTAGTATTATAACAGTTAAAGACCCAACACTCCAATTAGTGATATGATAAATTTTTTCTTCATCATCCATCTCCATTACAAGTTTGGTGTTGTTCCATTGGAGTTCCTTTATCATTTCCAATGAAAGAACTTCTTCAGTCTGTATCTCTTGTTTATAGGTTGCAGTAATGCTGGTACTGGATCTAAAGTTGTCCTCTCATGTTGACTATATTTTTTTCCTTCTATAGTGAGTGTGGAGTTATGCATTTTCAACAAGAATGTTCCTTCTAATGTGGTTGTTTCATTATCTATCTCTACAAATCCTTTGAATTGGCTTAGGAATATTAATCCTGGGGATAATTCCTCTACGGATGGGGCTAATTCCTCTATGTTGATTGTTTATGATGGTACAATTGGCATTCGTAGGAGCGGCGGTATACACATATGCCCGTTTTCTCAATAGGCGCTTATCTTTTATCCCAACGAGAAACTGCCGATTAAACAAATTTGGTTTTCTCAATGTCTGGTTTGCTTCTATTTTGTTGCAAAACTAACCGGCACTCATCTGCCAATTATTTATTTATCGTACATATAAATTATTCTCCGAACTTTCATATCAATTTTGAGAGGCATTGCCAACTGAAAATAATTCTCCCAACTTTCATACGTATTTTGAGAGGCATTGCCAACTGAAAATAGTGTTTTTGTCGGAACATTGAGAAAACCAAAATTGTTAACCGGCAGTTTATCGGTCCAATAAATTTATGTCCTGGTTAAGTAACAGTCAGTTTGACGATACATTGAGAAAACCAGCAATAGAGTTATTTAGATCTATTATATCATTTATACTACACAAGGATATATCTATCATTAATAGTTTTACAATTTTTTCTTAACCCATATAATTCATGTTTACATTTCAATACATATTCATTTGTTATCTTAATGGCTGAATTTCCAATTTTTACTGGTTTTAACATTAATTTTGCACATTTTTCTTCATTTGATAATGGAAAATTTAATATGTACAATATTGAGTTATTACTACTGGCTACCTTTACATTTGAAAATTCCAAAGCTTCATCTATATTTATATAAGGGATATCATTTCTGTTTATTAATTTTTCTATTTCCATTATTTCTTCATTACCTAAAATATGAACATTTACAATTTTGGCTTTTGCCCAATTAATTGCATTTTCTATGTTTTTTAATTGTTGTTCTAAAATATCAAGTTTGTATTTATAATTAAGAAATAAATCATTGTTTATTTCGCCTTTTTCTTTTACAATTTTTATAATTTTATTTGTAACTATTCTTATTTCATAAATTTTGTCTTCAGTTAACTTATTTATTACATCTTGATCATTATTATTTACTAAAACATTATTGATTCTGGAGGAGTTGTTCGCCGCCACCATCCTTCCCAGATATCTCATCCCTCGGACCTCCGTAATCGTGACATTGTCAATTGAAATGTTTAGGTCCTGCTTTCGCCTGCCGAAGGATGTTATCGTTGCCTTATTCAGATTTATCTTCAAACAAGATCTTTACTAGCGACCGCAAAAGTCTGAACTCTATCTTTCAGCTTACTTCCAGCCTCACACCATGAGTCGCCAACACAAAGTATAAAAAAATCATCCGCGAACTGGTATATATAAGTATCTTCATCTTCTATTCGGTGCAGTGAAGCGGTATAAAGGTTAAATAATAGGGGGCTTAATCCACTGCCCTGGGCCAGTCCTCTACCCGTGTACATTTTCGCCTCACCGAGTATTAGCGTCCTGTTCCTCAGAAAAGATATAATCTACATTAGTATGCTCCTGTTGAATTCCAATTTAATCAATATCCCCTCAAGTTTGTTCGTGTTCACAAAATCGTATGCCTTCTCCATATCAATGCATGCCGCCACAACCTTCAGTTTTCCGCTCCGAAGCATCATTATGGTATTAATGAGATCATTTATGCAGTATGTGGTGCTTCTGTTCCTACGAAAGGCATATGACCTATCCGGAAGCAGATTCCCCCGCCTCATATGCTCCTCCATCACCGGTTTGATCAAACCCTCAATGCATTTATACATTACCGAGATTAGACAACTGGGTCTGTATTTCGTTATATCCTTGACGTCCTCACTTTTTGTTTCAAGTTTAGTATATATGTATAATTATATATGATGTTTAAATCAAAGTATACTTTTGGGTATTGGGTGTATCTTAATCTGTCTCCAAATCTCTGGAATTACTACAGATTTCCATACCTCATTCAGAACATTAAAAAGCTTCACCCTATCACTATCCGACATGCCCAAGATCATGCCATATGACACACCATCACATCCCTTTGCCGACCCAGGATTGCGTGTTGTAACAAATTCACCACCCGAATATTCTTCTGTTGTTGTCGCCGGGATAAAAGCAGCGCTCGGTATTGTAATAAAGTTAAAAAAATTTGCATTCTCCTCCTGAGACCAACAATTTTTTACCTTCCTTAAGCGCTCGAATTTCTTCAGGTTATTCATCTGATTCCACATACCCCTTATCGAAACCGGACTTGATAACTCATACTGTAATTTTCTAAAGTTTTCATGTTTACGCTTCTTGATGTGATCCTGGAAGATCCTCTCCGCCTCGGTAGCTCTTTTCCCATTCTCAAAGGTGTTGTACCTGTAGAACTTCAGTCTCATCGCATTTCGTATTCTAAAAAGTCTCCCAGATTCTTTTGTACAAAATGCCTACCGGGATCAATTGTAACAGTGCTTCGTTCCACCGCCTTTCTGAATTTATCATTAATAGCCTCCAAATCGTCACCAATTACCAACGACCTCAGGTTCACCCGGAGCTTGGCTCCTGTAATTCTTCGAATTTTCCCGCAATGTTCCATTCAAAATTGATGGGTTTATGATTGCTGCCAGAAATCTTTATATCAAGGGTCTTCCAGTTCTTGGTATATCGACTCTCGTTCGTTAGAGTTCCATCTATCGCCGATTCCGCACTTGGACCCATAAAAGTCATTGAGCCACCATTTAATATGTTGTAACCAAAATCAAAGGCCGTACTAGTAACTAGTACAGACTAGTTAAAAACAAAGTAACAAAAGTTTTACAAAAAATGTGTAATATGTCTTCAGCAGATATATTATTTTTAAGTAACTCCTTTTCAATGTTTAAAATTGCTACACTTGAAAACTTTTCGAAATACATACATACAGTGGTCGTCAAAATAAAGTAAACCCAAATTTTCATTTCAAATTGTGTACAAGTCTAGCTTAGGGGCTATACGCCGATTTTTTTTTTTTGTTTTTTGGATGGGTTAGGGTTTTTGGGTGATTTAGAAAAAATATTTTTCCAGCGGACCATATTTTCCGTGTTAAGGACCTCCAAAGTTTTGACATTGACTTATCAGTGCTGTTCATTTCATAGGACAATTGTCCCTGCTCAACTCACATGGATTCTTGCACTCTTGCATTTAGTCGTCACTGAAACTGCGACGAATGAAAACGTATGCGGATGTATGCTGATTTTTTTTAATGCACTGAAAAAAATTAATAGTATTATACGAAATATATTTTTTTTTTTTTTTATATTGTCTTTTATTATAACATTTATTTGTATTTACAGTTGATTATATATTTTAAGAGTTTAGGGACTATGTTCCTTTTCTACTTAGTAATTAAATTTTAGTTTTAATATTTACATTTCAAATTATTAATTGTGGAGGAAAAATTTAAAAAAAAACCTTTTTGAAGCAGGGGTATAAGATAAAATTTAGGATTGGATAAGGGGGTAAAATTACGATGAAAGTATTTCATTAATATGGGAATGTTGAGACAGTTCGCATCTTCTTATGAAATTTTCAGTCAATCTGCTTATTTTTTCATTAATTTGTTCGATGTTAGCAATTATATGCAAACGTCTGGTGGAGTAATGCCAGGGAAGTTGAAATATAATTTTTAACAGTTTGTTCTGAGCTATTTGTAGCTTACTGATATGACATTTTGCAGCAGTGGACCAAACTGGACAACAGTAGAACATGATGGGATGGAAGATAGCTTTTATTATTTGCTTTTTGTTATCAGTATTTAGATCAGAATTTCGGTTTATCAGTGGGTACATAAGCCGTGTAGTTTTGTTTATTTTGTCGAGCAGATAGTGTATATGTTCATTAAAGTTTAATTTGGTATCTAGAATAACTCCAAGGTATTTAACTTTACTTTCCCAAGAAATATCATGGCTCATAAACCTGAGCGGAGACTGTGGAATAAAACATGCTTTCCTTTTCCTCGTAAAATATATGGCTTGCGTTTTTTCGGGGTTACTAGGATGTTCCATTTGTTAAAGTACTTGTTTAACTCAACTAATGCACTTTGTAGATTTGAAACGATGCTAGTTGCGTGAAGATCGGAGCTTAATATTGAAGTATCATCTGCAAAGATTGAAGTGGTACAATTTGGGAAGGTTGGAATGTCTGATGTAAAAATATTATATAATATTGGTGAAAGACATGAGCCTTGCGGACAACCTGCTGATATGTAGGTTTGTTGAGAACAAGTTTTACCCAAATATACCTGAAACGACCTGCCATGCAAAAAACTTTGTATTATTTTTATTATTTCCAAAGGAAAGTTACTTCCTTTTAATTTGAAAATGAGGCCATCGTGCCAGACTGAGTCAAAAGCAGCTTTTATGTCTAGCAGTACCATACCGGATGATTTTCCATTTCGAAAATTATTTTTGACCAAATTCCTGATTTTTTTCAAAGGTTGGCATGTATTGTGTTCACTTCTAAATCCAAATTGTTGTCTTGGAAGTATATTATTTGAATCAATAAATATAGATAATTTTTCTTTTATAATTTTTTCTAATATTTTGCTCACAGAAGAAAGCAGACTTATTGGTCTGTATGAAAGAGGTGAGTTAGATGGTTTATTTGGTTTTGGTATTGCTATTGTTTTGGATATTTTCCAAGAATTTGGGAAGTAACATTGTTTTAAACATCCATTAAAGATAGTGGTAAGATATGTTATAGCTTTTTTTGGTAGCTTTTTTTAAGCATTTATTATTAATTTGATCCAGTCCTGGTGACTTTTTCGTCTTTAAATTTTTAATAATTTGCGCTATTTTCTCATGCGTTACGAAGTAACAATTTTGAGGACTTGTTTCCACTGATCGCACGAAGTCAGCTGTATTGTTCACTTCTAAAACAGTTTCTGTATCGCTAAGATGAGATGAAAGACAATGGTTCATTTTAAAATTGTGAGCTAAGATTTCACACTTATCTTGCTGGGTGTAATACGTTTCATTATTTTGTTTAAGTATCGGCATATTTTTAGATTTCTTTCTTAACATTTTAGAAATTTTCCAAAACGAAGAAGAAAATTTATCCAATGTTGACAGCATACTATTCCAGGACTTATTTTTAAAGTCATTTATTTCTTTTGTGATCTGGTTGTTCAGTCTCGCCATTTGTTGGTGGTCATAACTATCCCTATAGCGTTTCCAATTCCGCCTGAATCTGTTCCTAATTTGTATCATCAATTTGATGTTATGAGGTAATGGTTTTGACGATGGTGTAATTCTGCGTTTAGGCACACTGTTTTCTATTGCTATTTTAATGATTTCATTGAAAATATTTATCATGCTATCGATCTGAGTGCAGTCATTTATTTCACTTACTTCACGTCCTCTTGGCAGATTTCTTTTAATGAACCTAGAAAATCGGGTCCAGTTAGCTTTATTAAAATCGTAGTATAGATCATCCAAAAAAACACACCTTAAATCAATCTCACTACTAATAGGTAGGTGATCAGAGCTTAGATCATTTATCACTATAACTGCAGACATGTTAATCGCTACATTTGTTAGAAAAAAGTCTAGAGTAGACCCTTGTTTATTTGGATCTGATGGTATGTACGTGTGTTCGTGGGGAAAATTTATTTGGGTTTGATTTAATTGCAGTTTTCCATACAATATATTTCCCCAACAATTGTTTCTTATACAGCCCCAGTAGCTGTGCCTGCAGTTGAAATCGCCCCCTATAATATATTTATGATTTGATGCTGTTAATTTTCGAAGATCATTAGTAAAGGCTTGTGTTTTAGATTGGTCGTGTCCCGATGAACCCCCTGGAAAGTAACAGGAGTAGATGTGTACAAAATCATTAACATTTTGGATCATAACACCTACATTTTCAATTAATGATGTATTTATTACAGGTAATAGTTGATGTTTAATATTTTTTTTAACAAGAATTGCTACTCCCCCACCTCTGCCTTCTTGACGGTCATTTCTATAGCAATAGTAATTTTGGTTTCTTATTGAAATATTTTCATTAAGCCATGTTTCGCATAACATACAGACATCAACATTGTTTTCTTCCAAAAACTGAAACAATTCTAATTTTTTGTTGCGTACTCCTCGTGCGTTCCATGATACTATTTTGGTTTTCGCATTCATTGAAAAAGAAATTTACAAGCTAGGTCGGTAACAACCTTAAACTGATCTTCTCTAGATTTGCAATTTCCTAGTCTAGAAATCAGTTCAAACGTAAGATCTTTTATTTCTTCAATAGAAAACATGTTGTTTGTGTTATTATTTCCATTAGTACCATTTGTTGTAATACTGAATGGTAGATTATAATTTAAATTTGGAGCGTTTGCCCTAACATTTTGGTTTAACACGTTGGGGAAGTTACCATTGTAATTTGCAGTGGTATTATATGTTCGACTGGCTACCCTGCGCGTTTTCGGTTGTGTGCGCTGTCGTATCTGCATGTAGGTACCTCTACTTGGGCATTCGAGAGACATGGCTTTATGAGGACCATTGCAATTTGCACATTTTTCGAAAGATGCGTTACATTCTATAGTTTTGTGTTCCCCTGCACAGTGGGCACAGAATGATTTTACCTTACATTTACTTGAACCGTGTCCATACATTTGACAGTTATAACATTGTGTCACCCTCGACTTGTTGGGCTTTTGGTACTCCCACCTGACTTTAATATAATTTATGACCGAGTAATTTTCCCGCAATTCCTTTAACGTAATAGTTTTATGTTCGAAATACACAATATATATAACTATTTCATTACGATTTTCTCTCGTTTTTGTAACGATTTTAACATCAGAACATTTCAAACCTAATGATGTAAGTTCATGTTTTATTACTTTTGGGTCTGTTTTATCCAAACCTAAAAGGACAGCTTTATAGGGTTTTTCACTTTTAGTGGCATATGTGAAATATTCCAATTGAAATGTTTTTGTTAATGACTCACAAATGTCGTCAAAGTCTTTTTTATTGGTACAGAAAAGTTTTAGGCCAATAGATATTTTTCGTATTGAATATTCTTTTATATTTAATATTCTGCATACTTCATGGACTTGCTCTGTTTTGCATTTAAGTATAGTTATTGGTGGTATTTTAACTTTTACGGTGGTATCGATAACAACTTCGTCATCTTGATCGTCGATTGTTTGTAGAGGTGCATAATAATTTTGATTTGCAGTTCTCTGAGAACTGTTTGCTTTTGTTTTTTTAGTCATGCTCTGACTAGCAGAGGCATCGACATCACTCGCTCGCACGCGTTTAATTTTGTTGTTTTTTATAGTTGTTTGTTTTTATTAAAAATGTTTTACAAAAGTAAGGAAAAAAAGAAAAAGTAGCTGTAAACTGAGTTTTACAAGAAGACAATAAATCACGACCATACGCATTAAATGCTAGTACGAGACTGAAATATATTTTATGAGTATAAATGTATTTGGTAATTTTTTATAAAACATGTAGGGAAAATAATTTAAATGAAAAAGAAAAGCTGTTTGATTAAATAATCTAACCCATAAAAACAAAATTTTTATTAAAACTCTTTCTTTCCTTATGCATATGAGTTTTGAATTTCTCCGTGACTGTGCGTGACTATGTCAAAGTTAATATTTTTTTCACAGCAAGTCCATCGACCAAGTTGAGGAGCAATGACATTTAGATCACTCCGTGGCTGTGCGTGACTATGCGTGACTACCTCAAAATTAATCTGTAGTCACAACAAGACTATGGGCCAAGTTTCAGATCAATTGGATAAGGGGGAATGGGGTTGCCCCACAACAGACAGAGAGATTGAGTTAAAAGAAAGAGTTAAAAAAACAAATTTTTGTTGAAAAATTAAAAGAATCATTGATCAAATTGGAAACCAAGATCGACAAATAAAAATTGTGAAAATTTTTTTTTTTTTCAGATTTAAAATTTATTAGTTCTAGACAACGTAACGTATTAAGTTCTATAAATTTAAAAAAAGTTTTACTAATACGCAATTGTCGCGAAAGAACAAATATTGAAAAATTTATAATACAAGATCTACAAAAGTCTTTAATAGAATTATTAAAAGAACAAACTTATTTATTATAAAAGTTGAAATTATTTTAAAAATTTGAGTCTGATCATTCATTCATTCATTCATTAAATGTATTTATTTTCCTTCCAAAAAGTGTATTTTTAAATTTTTTTTTAACAGGATAACATATTAAGGATATTATTTTAATATGTAAATACAATGAAAACATTAATATTGATTGAAAAAATTTACAACTTTTTGTTTTTTATAAAGGGTCCGCCAAATAACTTTTTTTTTTGAAAATGCTATAAAAAAAACTACTGAATATTATCTCAAATTTCCTTTTTTAATTGAAAGTACAATCCTTCCGGTTAATAATGGAAAATAATTTCATTCAAATGGCTGCCTCGGCTGGTCATGCAGTAGCCTACACGATCGGTCCAATTTTTAAGCACATTATCGATTGTGTGCAGCTGTATTTCACCAATGGCTTCACGAATATTGTCCTTTAAAGCGTCAATTGTCTCTGGCTTGTTGGCGTAACACTTATCTTTGAGGGCACCCCACAAATAATAGTCCAACCGTGTCAAATCGCAGCTCCGAGGTGGCCAAACGACATCAGCTCTGCGGCTGATAATGCGATCTTCAAAAACAGGGCGCAAAACATCGAGTGTAGCATCGGTTGTGTGGCACGTAGCGCCGTCCTGTTGAAACCAAATGTTGCCAATATCCTCTTCTTCAATTTTTGTGAACAAAAATTCGTTCAACATGGCCCGATAACGATCGCCATTGACTGTAACGGCCACTCCTTGCTCATTTTCGAAGAAAAATGGCCCAATTATGCCTCTGGACCAAAATCCGCACCAAACAGTGACTCGTTTTGGGTGTATCGGCTTTTCAATGTATGCGTGCGGGTTTTCTGTGCCCCAAATGCGACAATTTTGCTTTTTTACATACCCGCCAAGATCAAAATGAGCTTCATCTGAAAAGATGATTTTTTTTGGCAAAATCGGCATCTTCTGTAAGTCGATCGCAGGCCCACTTAGCGAAGCGAAAACGCATTGGATGGTCAGTTGGCTTCAACTCCTGAACCAATTGGACTTTGTATGGCGTCATACCAAGGTCTTTATGCAAAATTCGTCTCAATGATGCCTCCGAAATATTCAATTCTTGAGAACGACGGTGAATTGATGTTGATGGCGCTTCACGCACACTTTCTGCCACAGCAGCAATATTCTCGGGTGTACGCACTGTTTTTGGCTTTTCACGCTTTGGTTTATCGATGAGGATGCCAGTTTCTTTCACTTTTTTCACAAGATAACGAACATACGGAGCTGACGGTGCTTCTCTTCTTCCAAAATCCGTACGCAATTTTCGCACACATTCTGCAACATTACCATGATTTTCAAAGTAATGTCGCAATATTTCCCAGCGTTGTTCAAGCATAAAACTAATTATCTGTCAAATCAGACATGAGCTAAGTGTTACCATTCACGAAATAAGCACTAGTTAAAAAAAAAAAAAAACGTTAGATGGCGGACCCTTTAGAATGAAAAAAAGCCAGCCTAATGTATATATGTATTTATTTTTTCCTTTCAAAAATTAAATTTTTGTTTAATTTTTATTTCTTTAAAACAGTTTTACACACAACATTAGCAGTTTCATATTTTCAATAAAAAATTAATTTATAAAGAGACTAACACTGCTATTAACCCATTGAACATTTCTTACAGTGCAATTCTCATTTTCTCACCAATACAATTACATTTTTATTTTTGAACACCACTGATTTATTTATATGTGTATAACTTTTGATGTAGTATCGAATTTGATACTAAACTATTTGTGGTTTTTAATTAATTGTTGTAAATTTTTTAACGTTTATTTGAAAAAATATATATCAATTGACAATTTATATTAGTAACTTTTAGTTGGTTTAAAAAAGATCTAAATCCATTAACCCATTTTGAACCTATTTGCTGCAGATTTTAAAATTTCATAATTATCTACATATATAATGTGTGTATTTACAAAAACTGGAAAAAAGCCTGGGCCACAACCTCTGTTTTGATGTATATCTTAACCCTACAGATCCGGATATATTAGTGATTTTACCTATATTTTTAAGTTTTTTGGAAAAATATAATGTTATGATGTTCGATGATTGCACGCCTATAACGTTCGATGTAAATTAAAGACACTTGTTGTTTTTCTTTGTAAGTCTAAAGTGCCAATCCTTTATTTACAAACAATAACCCTGCTTATAAAGAACTTATGAGAAGTTCTAGACTTCTTCGCTAAAGAGAACTTTCTAAAGTATTAATAATTATTAATACTAAGAGAGATGTTCTAACATGCTCTCGATAATTTTAAGTCTATCTTTAATTATTTAGCTAGGTGTGGTTTATAATCTTTAATACTAAGAGAGATGTTCTAACATGCTCTCGATAATTTAATTCTACATTCAATTAGTTAATGGGGTGTGGCTTAGTTTGGAAAAATGGATACTCATTGAATCAATGTCTAGTGGCACGCGGCTTCACTCTCAGTTTCATTATTACTCACTGAGAATACAAGTGCTGCCGCATTCCATTCAGTACATTGACCATATGTAGTATATGTGTATGACTCGTGCTATAGAAATGAGAGCCACCCCATTGTTTGTATAATGACGCTGTACGTTAGCATTTGGCCTACATTCATACGCTACGTCATGTATACACGACACCCCGGTTCTAAAAAAAATCCTACAACTGTTTGTAATAAAAGTTGTTTGATTTTTGAAATGTAGTACGGTGTCTTTGAATTGAATGGGTTTTGTTTTAAGTACAATATGATTCATTCTTGTTTATACTGTTTGGTTAATGTTTACAATAATTTTCGTTTAATTGTTTTGGATTTTGGACTCTTGAAAAAATATTCGTAATCTGATTTGTTTTAATGTATTTTGTTAATCTTCATATTACTAAGTGTGGTTTTGAAGTTTTGGTGAATTGAGTCATGGATAGAAATGTACATGTTGTGTAGATTGAAATTTGAATTTATACAGTAAAAATAAAAAAAAATGATTAAACTTATTGAACTAAATTCTTATTCTATATAGTGTTACAATTTTTATTTCTACATTAACAAATTTATTAACGTACATATTTTTGTATATATTTATTTGTTTTTGTTTATTTGTGTGCATATCGTTTTCTTTTATACATTTTGTTTGTTTGTCAATTTTTTTCATTATATTTCTTTAATAAATTTTTATGTAATATTTTCTCTTTATCTTTAAGTTTCAAAGTGACATTTAAGTCATCAATTTTAGTTACTTCATATGGTCCCCTATATGGAGCTTCATATTTCCTTCTATTTTCTACTTTAACTAGTACTAAATCTCCTATTTTTAATTGTATGCTGTTTTCCTTATTAAATGAATTAAGTCTACGTTTTTTCTTTACCTCTAGTATTATTTCCCTAGCATAATCTAATGATTTTCTTAACCTAATTTTGAGCTCATTTGCATAGTTATCTATATTGTATATTTTGTCATTGCCTGTAAATTTTTCACCCGGTGCGTTTGGTAATTTTCCAAAAACCAATTCAAATGGGGAGTATTCTGTATCGATATGTGGTGTTATGTTATATGCAAATGCGTAGTATGAAATCCATTCGTGCCAATTATCTTCATCTACGAAAGACAAAAAGTATTCATTTAGGACTCTATGATTCCGTTCGACTGTACCTAAAGTCTCGTGATGGTACGGCGTTGAGAATCTCTGTTCTATTTTTAACAAATTGCATACTTCCCTTAAAAGTTCGTTTGTAAATTCTGTACCCTTGTCAGATTTTAAAGTTTTAAATGTCCCATATCTTAATATCAAACCCTCAACCATAGCCTTTGCTATTGATTTGGCTTCTTTTGTCTCCATAGGAACTGCTATAATATATTTCGTCAGTTCACACTGCATTGTCAGTATGTATCTAAAAACCTGATGGACGCAGTGGTCCTACTGTGTCAATTACCACTGTATCAAAACTATTCCCAGGTGTGTCCGTTATATTGAATGGTTCTTTTGTGTGCCTTATCTGTTTGTTTCTTTGACAAAGATCATAGTTTCTCCAACATATTATCTAGATAAATGGGATTATCACTAAATTTTACGATCGTGTGGTTCACAGAATGATTGTCTTCAATTCGTAAATATTCCTTTGTCGACTTTGTTATTATAAATTTTAGTTTTCGTGCACGTTTTATATCTTTCATGGATGTACATCCCCACATTTTGAGTTCATGACGCTCAATAGAAGATGATTCATCCTTTTCCTCAATTTCATATTTATCCTCATTATCAATTTTATCATTATTTACCCCATTTTGTATCATTTTCCTTTTCATTGTTCTAGTAATCACCAGCGTCTTTTTGCTTAATTCGTCAATTTTATTGGGTACCATAGCTTTCAATATGTCAGAATTTAATTCTATTCTTGACCATGCGTCTACATTTGTGTTGATTGTCCCTTTTTTAAATATTATTTCGAAATCATAATCCGATAGTTCTAGTCTAATTCTTGTTAATTTGGAATTCGGGTTTTTATGAGAAAGCAATGCGACTAATGGACGATGGTCAGTCACTACAGTAAACTTTCTGTCTACTAAGCGATATGTCCGCACCTGTATCTATCAAAAATGTAATTTCCCTGTCCGTGTCATCAATATTCAATCCAACGTAATTTCCAAGGTTCGATGCTATACTGTATATCTTTATGGTTTCTACTGTGCTGTTTCCGAAGACTGGGATGTTATCATCTCCGGAATTTGGGAGTTTCCCTGGTTCTGTATCTGATTCATATTACGATATCTTCTATTATTGTTATTTCTATTGCTACCCATTATTAAAATTTGTTTCAATTCTCGAGAGAAAAAAAAATTGTTATATAACAAAATTTATTGTTGCACTAATTTAACGTTTATGTCTAACTAACTTCTATTTATATATGTGTATAATTTAATTCATTCTATTAGCATTCTTATTTTCATTTTTCCCTTCTTATGCTTCTTTTCGCTTTTTATTTCATTCTTTAATTTGTAGTATTTTCTTTTGTATATTTGTAAATTTTTAAATTTTATTTCCATAGTTTTGTTTACGATATAGATTATAATGTAATTTTAAAATTTTCATAGAATTTTGTTTCTAAAGAAATTTTTCTTATAATGTATGTAGTGTATTCTCTTCTTCGATATTAAATCTTATTTAACAATTTTACCAAAAAATGATTCTTAACCTATGTACATATAATTGGACAAATATAAGTGACGTACGTATTTCAATTAATTAAAGATTACAAATAATTATTTAATCTGATCAAATTGTAATTTATTTTATAAAATTATTTTATTATATTTTCAAGTTTATATATAAAAAAAATGTTCGTCATTTTGAAATATATCTACTAGTTCGCATATTTCCTTATCATTAAAATGGTCTCTAATTCAGTAGTCGATGGTCGCAAAATGTCATTTTCTGTCGGTCTTCCCTTCATTCCTATGTCTTTCCATAATCTGGTTAACCATTCTACTTTTCTTTCTAGTGTAGCCTTATCCATTTTCTTTTCTATCTTTTTCTTTCTCTGTTTGTCGAAACTACCAAAATATTTCTCATAGTCGAAGTTACGGATTTCTTCGTCCAGTCTGTCTAACATGTCTGTCCCTTCTTTTATGTTATCTTCCTTACCATCTTCGACGATTATTGGAATGTTCCTATTACTAGACATTTTTGTTTTATTTTTATATAAATCTGTAAAAAAAAAAATTTCTGTTATTTATGCCGTGTTATGTACAGCTTGCCTATGTATCTGCTTCTTTACGTATTTCTTTATATATTTAACCAATACTGTGATAGTCGTAATAGCACAAATTAGTATCATGGCCTTAAAACTAATGCTTATTGCTGTCGGAGTGTTTCTCTGTTGCTGTCACTACTTCCTTTATTTTAGTCTGTGTATTGTCCATTATGAAATTTTTCTTTTCTTTCCAAATATTTTGTACACTACAATATCTTTGCATAATTTATAAAATTTACTTCAATTTGTTTTATGTTCTCTATTAATATTCTTTTAAAATATTTCTTTTAAATTAATTTTGCTTCAAAATGTTTCCTCATTACTTCTGGTTCAGCAGCTGGAAATGTTGTAGTTCTGGTGCTGTTGAATTCATTTTCCTATATAAATGTTGGTCTGAGGTCGATGTTAAGATTGGCAGGTTTTTTATTTATGTCATTATTCTGCTTTGTTATTTGTATTGCTGTTCCGTGCAGTCAGACTGGCTTTTCTTGGTTGTTGCTGTTGCTGTGGTGTTTTTATTGTATTATCAGTATGTATATCATCATTAGCTGTTGTTGTCATCCATAGGATCCTTTTTCTGAAATTAACTCAAATTTGTTTTCTGCTATCCTTAAAACCAAAAAGGATCAAGACTAAGCGTAAGCTATGTTTGTCTTTTTCCTTTTGCTGTAAGATTAAGCAAAATTAAATTTAGCAAGATTAAATTGCTATATTTTTTAATTTTTGCTTCTTATCTTGTAGCAATCGGCAGGACATCAGAAGGATGCAGGTAAGCTGGGCAGGATCGCCATATAATGTTCGATGATTGCACGCCTATAACGTTCGATGTAAATTAAAGACACATGTTGTTTTTCTTTGTAAGTCTAAAGCGCCAATCCTTTATTTACAAACAATAACCCTGCTTATAAAGAACTTATGAGAAGTTCTAGACTTCTTCGCTAAAGAGAACTTTCTAAAGTACTCTTAATAATTATTAATACTAAGAGAGATGTTCTAACATGCTCTCGATAATTTTAAGACTATAATTATTTAGCTAGGTGTGGTTTATAATCTTTAATACTAAGAGAGATGTTCTAACATGCTCTCGATAATTTAATTCTACATTCAATTAGTTAATGGGGTGTGGCTTAGTTTGGAAAAATGGATACTCATTGAATCAATGTCTAGTGACGCGCGCCTTCACTCTCAGTTTCATTATTACTCACTGAGAATACAAGTGCTGCCGCATTCCATTCAGTACATTGACCATATGTAGTATATGTGTATGACTCGTGCTATAGAAATGAGAGCCACCCCATTGTTTGTATACATGACGCTGTACGTTAGCATTTGGCCTACATTCGTACGCTACGTCATGTATACACGACAATGTCATTTCGATTGTAGTTGGATAGAATATCAAATATCTTCTGTGTGTACTGAATTTTTTTAGTAGCTTTATTTTTCAACATCTGTTAATATTTTTTGTTGGTTGTTATATATTATCTTTATTTTGTGATGCAGAGGTCGGTTCTGGAAACGCTAAGTGGTCAGATTTTGTACAAAAAAATTCATAATAGTATAGGAAATAAAGTTTTTAGTTTGTTAATTTCCTCAAAAGTTAAGTAAGATATTTGATATTCTACAAAAATGTATATAAAAAAACTTAAAAGTATATTTAAAATCCCTAATATATCCGGTTCTGAAAGGGTTACGAGGTCAAAATGTAAATCAAAGTAAAGCTTGTGGTCCCAGCTCTTATTCAGATGTTGTAAATACACACATTATATAGATCAATATGTGAGATAATGCCATGTTAAAAAAAAAAAACTACAATAAACTACATAATGTGTTAATGAATTTCGAATTGCAAATAAAAGTCACTCAAGTAAGCTTTCAAATTACACATATATTGCTCAAATCCGATACTAAATAACAAAGCTATATCCAAATCAAAATCAAAGCTTTGGCGGTCCATATATCGGAAAATATGGTCCGCTGCAAATTTTTTGTTTGTTTCTTTATACACTCCACACGTCAGTGGCAGAGGGTATATATAGGTTTGTCATTCCGTTTGTAACGCATCGAAAAACTAATTTCCGACCCCATAAAGTATATTTATTCTTGAGCCTTATCACAGCTCGAGTCGATATAGCGATGTCCGCCTGTCCGTCTGTCTGTTGAAATCACGCTCATTCAGAAAAAAGCCATCTAACTGGATAAGGTTACAAAAATATCATTTGCCATAATTCCCAGCAGGTTGGTATTGAAAATGGGCTACATCGGGCATCATTGTGATTAGATACGAGCAAAAATATGTAGATATCTCTAAAAAAAAAAAAAAAACATAAAACCCATTGTGTTTGTTGTAACAGTTTAGTGGTTGAACATAATAATTGTACAACAACATAAAAAAAAATGACACAAAAATAATATGCATATATATTAACAATACCAAGAACACAGAACATAGCTCATGTTAGTAGTATTGCCACATATTTTTTTTATCGTTAACACATTATAATAAAAAAAATGAAAGAAAAAATGAAAACGAAAAATGGAAATTTTCCAATGGAAAATGAAAATGGAGAATGAAAAATAAAAATGAAAAAAGGAAAATGAAAAATTGAAAATAGAAAATTGAGAATGGAAAATGGAAAATGAAAAACGGAAAATGAAAAATGGAAAATAGAAAATTGAGAATGGAAAATGGAATATGGAAAATGAAAAACGGAAAATGGAAAATGAAAAATGTAAAATAGAATATGAAAAATGGAAAAAGCAAAATGAAAAATGGAAAATGAAATTGAAAAATGGAAAATGAAAATTGAAAAATGAAAATTGAAAACTGAAAATTGAAAAATGGAAAATGAAAATTGAAAAATGAAAAATGGAAAGTGGAAAATGGAAACGAAAACTGAAATATGAAAAATCGAAAATGGAAAATGAAAATTGAAAAAGGGAAAATGGAAATGGAAAATGAAAAATGGAAAATGAAAATTGAAAAATGAAAAATGGAAAATGAAAATTGAAGAATGAAAAATGACTAATAGAAAATGGAAACTGAAAATTGAAAAAATGGAAAATGAAAATTGAAAAATTAATATTAAAAAATGAAAAATGGAAAATGGAAAACGCAAAATAGAAAATGGAAATGGAAAAATGGGAAATGGAAAATGAAAATTGAAAAATGGAAAATGAAAATTGAAAAATGAAAAATGGAAAATGGACAATGAAAATTGAAAAATTAAAAACGGAAAATGAAAAATGGAAAAGGAAAATTGAAAAATTAAAAATGGAAAATGAAAATTTAAAAATGGAAAATGAAAATTGAAAAATGAAAAATGGCAAATGGAAATTGAAAAATTAAAAATGAAAAATGGAAAATGAAAATTGAAAAACTAAAAATGGAACGTGGAAAATGAATAACGAAAATTAAAAAATGAAAGAAAAATTAAAAAATTAAAAATTTAAAATGGAAAATGGAAACTGAAATATGAAAAATGGAATATGGAAAATGTAAAATGAAAATTGAAAAATGGAACATGAAAAATTAAGATTGAAAAATGAGTAATGAAAGATGAAAAATGAATAATGAATAACGAAAAATTAAAAATTAATAATTAAAGCTTAAAAATTAAAAATTTAAAAATTAAAAATATAATTAAAAATTAAAAATTAAAAATTTGAAATTAAAAATTAAAATTAAAAATTGGAAATTCAAAATTAAAAATTGGAAATTAAAAATTAAAAATTTAATATTAAAAATTAAAAATTAAAAACTAAAAATTAAAAATTAAAAAATAAAAATTAAAAATTAAAAATTTAAAATTAAAAATTAAAGACTCAGGTGGAGGGTATCAAAAAATTCGGCACAGCCGAATTTAACACTCTTACTTGTTTTTACTAGAATCGCATTAAAGTGTTTTATAAGTGGCAAAAAATATAAAGTTATAAGAAAAAAGTTTTATTTTACTTAAGGTACCGTCACATTAGGCAAATATTGACGCAAACTTGTTTTCTCGTATTTGCCCAAAATTTTGTGAAACAAATACCGAGTTGATTTTGTGGTCACACTAGGCACATTTATTTGCCTCTTTTTGTTTTATCAAACAGCTGCCAAATAGTGGCAAATAAAAACAAGGAAAACGGACACACTTGAACAAATATTTGGATAAAAAAAATTGTTTGATCAAACAGTCATAAATTAAAAATATATTTGATAAAATGTTGTACGAGGAGGAGAGTTTTCATCTTTTGTGCTGTGGAGCGGCATCGGTGGTAGTTTTGGAAGTTTTCTATTATATTATATTTAAATATTATTTTTAACTGTAATTATAACTATAATTTACACAATTTTACTTACCTTTTTTTTGCGCTTCTCGGATTACTCCGTTCCCCTTTAAACTAGTAAAGGATAGGAGAATTATTTGGCTGCTCCCTAGGGATAAAACGCCATCAATATTATCTGAAGATTTTCGGCTACAGTTTCACTTCCACCAATTTTAAAAAGTCCGTTATATTACGGTAAACCTCTACCTTTTCGTTAATAAAAAATGTGGTGGTATCTCTGTATCTTTCCAAAACTGAGTACTTGATTCTTTGATGTGCGTATTTTGCACACTTGAATATAATGTGGGAGTCATCTTCAACTTCATTACACAATGAACAAATATCATCATCCAATACATGTATCTTCGCCAGCGAGTGGGGGCTAAAGGAATGCCCAGTCATGATGCGATATCATTTGCCATAATTCCCAGCAGGTTGGTATTGAAAATGGGCTACATTGGGCATCATTGTGATTAGATACGAGCAAAAATATGTAGATATCTCTAAAAAAAAACATAAAACCCAGTGTGTTTGTTGTAACAGTTTAGTGGTTGAACATAATAATTGTACAACAACATAAAAAAAATGCCACAAAAATAATATGCATATATATTAACAATACCAAGAACACGGAACATAGCTCATGTTAGTAGTATTGCCACATATTTTTTTTACCGTTATCACGTTATAATAAAAAAATGAAGAAAAAATGAAAACGAAAAATGGAAATTTTCTAATGGAAAATGAAAATGGAAAATGGAGAATGAAAAATACAAATGAAAAAAGGAAAATGAAAAACGGAAAATGGAAAATGTAAAATAGAAAATGAAAAATAGAGAATAGAAAATGGAAAATGAAAAATGGAAAATGAAAAAAGAAAATTGAAAAATGAAAAATGAAATTGAAAAATGGAAAATGAAAATTGAAAAATGAAAATTGAAAAATGGAAAATGAAAATTGAAAAATTAAAAATGGAAAGTGGAAAATGGAAACGAAAATTGAAATATGAAAAATCGAAAATGGAAAATGGAAAATGAAAATTGAAAACGGGAAAATGGAAAATGAAAAATGGAAAATGAAAATTGAAAAATGGAAAATGAAAATTGAAAAGGGAAAATGGAAATGGAAAATGAAAAATGAAAAATGGAAAATGAAAATTGAAAAATGAAAAATGGAAAATGAAAATTGAAGAATGAAAAATGACTAATAGAAAATGGAAATTGAAAAATTAAAAATTAAAAATGAAAAATGGAAAATGAAAATGAAAAATGGAAAATGAAAATTGAAAAATTAATATTAAAAAATTAAAAATGGAAAATGGAAAACGTAAAATGGAAAATGGAAATGGAAAATGAAAATTGAAAAATGGAAAATGGACAATGAAAATTGAAAAATGAAAAACAGAAAATGAAAAATGGAAAACGATGGAAAATGAAAATTGAAAATGGAAAATGAAAATTGAAAAATTAAAAATTAAAAATGGAAAATGAAAATTTAAAAATGAAAAATGGAAATGAAAATTGAAAAATGAAAAATAGCAAATGGAAATTGAAAAATTAAAAATGAAAATTGAAAAACTAAAAATGGAACGTGGAAAATGAATAACGAAAATTAAAAAATGAAAGAAAAATTAAAAAATGAAAAATTTAAAATGGAAAATGGTAACTGAAATATGAAAAATGGAATATGGAAAATGTAAAATGAAAATTGAAAAATGGAACATGAAAAATTAAGATTGAAAAATGAGTAATGAAAGATGAAAAATGAATAATGAATAACGAAAAATTAATAATTAAAGCTTAAAAATTAAAAATTTAAATTAAAAATTAAAATTAAAAATTGGAAATTAAAAATTAAAAATTGGAAATTAAAAATTAAAAATTGGAAATTAAAAATTAAAAATTTAATATTAAAAATTAAAAACTAAAAATTAAAAATGAAAAATTAAAAATTAAAGATTAAAAATTAAAAATTAAAAATTAAAAATTAAAAACTAAAAATTAAAAATTCAAAATTTAAAATTAAAAATTAAAGACTCAGGTGGAGGGTATCAAAAAATTCGGCACAGCTTGTTTTTACTAGAATCGCATTAAAATGTTTTATAAGTGGCAAAAACTATAAAGTTATAAGAAAAAAGTTTTATTTTACTTAAGGTACGGTCACATTAGGCAAATATTTGACGCAAACTTGTTTTCTCGTATTTGCCCAAAATTTTGTGAAACAAATACCGAGTTGATTTTGTGGTCACACTAGGCACATTTATTTGCCTCTTTTTGTTTTATCAAACAGCTGCCAAATAGTGGCAAATAAAAACAAGGAAAACGGACACACTTGAACAAATATTTGGATAAAAAAAATTGTTTGATCAAACAGTCATAAATTAAAAATATATTTGATAAAATGTTGTACGAGGAGGAGAGTTTTCATCTTTTGTGCTGTGGAGCGGCATCGGTGATAGTTTTGGAAGTTTTCTATTATATTATATTTAAATATTATTTTTAACTGTAAAAATGGAAAATGGACAATGAAAATTGAAAAATGAAAAACAGAAAATGAAAAATGGAAAACGATGGAAAATGAAAATTGAAAATGGAAAATGAAAATTGAAAAATTAAAAATTAAAAATGGAAAATGAAAATTTAAAAATGAAAAATGGAAATGAAAATTGAAAAATGAAAAATGGCAAATGGAAATTGAAAAATTAAAAATGAAAATTGAAAAACTAAAAATGGAACGTGGAAAATGAATAACGAAAATTAAAAAATGAAAGAAAAATTAAAAAATGAAAAATTTAAAATGGAAAATGGTAACTGAAATATGAAAAATGGAATATGGAAAATGTAAAATGAAAATTGAAAAATGGAACATGAAAAATTAAGATTGAAAAATGAGTAATGAAAGATGAAAAATGAATAATGAATAACGAAAAATTAATAATTAAAGCTTAAAAATTAAAAATTTAAATTAAAAATTAAAATTAAAAATTGGAAATTAAAAATTAAAAATTGGAAATTAAAAATTAAAAATTGGAAATTAAAAATTAAAAATTTAATATTAAAAATTAAAAACTAAAAATTAAAAATGAAAAATTAAAAATTAAAGATTAAAAATTAAAAATTAAAAATTAAAAATTAAAAACTAAAAATTAAAAATTCAAAATTTAAAATTAAAAATTAAAGACTCAGGTGGAGGGTATCAAAAAAATCGGCACAGCTTGTTTTTACTAGAATCGCATTAAAATGTTTTATAAGTGGCAAAAACTATAAAGTTATAAGAAAAAAGTTTTATTTTACTTAAGGTACGGTCACATTAGGCAAATATTTGACGCAAACTTGTTTTCTCGTATTTGCCCAAAATTTTGTGAAACAAATACCGAGTTGATTTTGTGGTCACACTAGGCACATTTATTTGCCTCTTTTTGTTTTATCAAACAGCTGCCAAATAGTGGCAAATAAAAACAAGGAAAACGGACACACTTGAACAAATATTTGGATAAAAAAAATTGTTTGATCAAACAGTCATAAATTAAAAATATATTTGATAAAATGTTGTACGAGGAGGAGAGTTTTCATCTTTTGTGCTGTGGAGCGGCATCGGTGATAGTTTTGGAAGTTTTCTATTATATTATATTTAAATATTATTTTTAACTGTAATTATAACTATAATTTACACAATTTTACTTACCTTTTTTTTGCGCTTCTCGGATTACTCCGTTCCCCTTTAAACTAGTAAAGGATAGGAGAATTATTTGGCTGCTCCCTAGAGATAAAACGCCATCAATATTATCTGAAGATTTTCGGCTACAGTTTCACTTCCACCAATTTTAAAAAGTCCGTTATATTACGGTAAACCTCTACCTTTTCGTTAATAAAAAATGTGGTGGTATCTCTGTATCTTTCCAAAACTGAGTACTTGATTCTTTGATGTGCGTATTTTGCACACTTGAATATAATGTGGGAGTCATCTTCAACTTCATTACACAATGAGCAAATATCATCATCCAATACATGCATCTTCGCCAGCGAGTGGGGGCTAAAGGAATGCCCAGTCATGATGCGGTTCACCTGTTTCACCTGTATAGCATTCATGCCAGATCGGTCCGCAAACCATGGTCCCCTCCTCAAGGACGGGAATATTTCTTATACTCTTTAGCCTTTTCACGGCCCCGTTCTACATATTCTCCTTCCCATTCATCCCATAATCTCCTCTCAATTTCCCTTACCGTTTCATTTTTCGTCCATTTAACTTGTAAAATTTCACCTTCTTCAGTCGCATTCTTTGCAGCATCATCGACCAATTCATTTTCTGCAATACCCCTGTGTGATGGAATATAGTGGATTTCAACATGCTGCAGTGCCGCCAAGTTCATGAATGCTCGTACTGATTTCGTTATCTTCACCGTTCTTGAGGGACAAGCAGCCACTTTTACTGTCCGTCAATATTGAAATTTTGCCCATATTAAATTCGATCGCCAAAAGAATTGCTCTTTCAATCATGATCAGTTCTACTGACATGGATGAGAATTTTTTCGTCAGCTTAAAGAGCCTCGTCGTCCCCGTTCTTGGGTTATAAATCGCTCCCCCAGCACTGTTATCCCTTATTGACCCGTCCGTATAAAAGAGCTCACATCCCTGACCTTGAAGCTTTCGTTTCTTCTCGTGATATACTTGTCGAATAATTTCAGGGTTTGTTGACCCCTTACTGCTATGGTAGAAACTATCAATTATCATTATCTTCTCCGATCTCGTTCTGGGTATGCTGTTCCATTATATCATTCAGAATGCTTCTGTATTTCCGAAATGTTTTATAGTAACCCGTATCGATTGGTGTTTCTTGTAATGGTAAGGTTTCCGCCATTGGCATTTTCATGTGAAAAATTTAAAAAAAATCTTTTGCCGTTGCCAGTTTAATTCAATATTTAGGAGGTAATTCAGCTGCCATAAGGTATATTAGGTGAACCGGTGTCGATCTGATCAAACCCAGGGATTTCCTCAAATGGAAATTCGCACTTGCCTGGAATTTGCGCAAAGCGCCCTTCGAAATATTTGCAAATGATGATGCTGCGTACTCCATCTTCGAACGTACAAATGTCCTGTAAAATTGAATAGCTCTCCTAGGGTCAATGCCAAAAGTACAACCGCTGATTATCCGGAGGAAGCCACATGTACGCTTAACCTTTTTCACAGCCTCTACAACATGAGGGACGGAGGAGTTGTTCGCCGCCACCATCCTTCCCAGATATCTCATCTCTCGGACCTCCGTAATCGTGACATTGTCAATTGAAATGTTTAGGTCCTGCTTTCGCCTGCCGAAGGATGTTATCGTTGTCTTATTCAGATTTATCTTCAAACAAGATCTTTACTAGCGACAGCAAAAGTCTGAACTCTATCTTTCAGCTTACTTCCAGCCTCACACCATGAGTCGCCAACACAAAGTATAAAAAAATCATCCGCGAACTGGTATATATAAGTATCTTCATCTTCTATTCGGTGCAGTGAAGCGGTATAAAGGTTAAATAATAGGGGGCTTAATCCACTGCCCTGGGCCAGTCCTCTACCCGTGTACATTTTCGCCTCACCGAGTATTAGCGTCCTGTTCCTCAGAAAAGATTTAATCTACATTGGTATGCTCCTGTTGAATTCCAATTTAATCAATATCCCCTCAAGTTTGTTCGTGTTCACAAAATCGTATGCCTTCTCCATATCAATGCATGCCGCCACAACCTTCAGTTTTCCGCTCCGAAGCATCATTATGGTATTAATGAGATAATTTCTGCAGTGTATGTTGCTTCTGTTCCTACGAAAGGCATATGACCTATCCGGAAGCAGATTCCCCCGCCTCATATGCTCCTCCATCACCGGTTTGATCAAACCCTCAATGCATTTATACATTACCGAGATTAGACAAATGGGTCTGTATTTCGTTATATCCGTGACGTCCTCACTTTTTGTTTCAAGTTTAGTATATATGTATAATTATATATGATGTTTAAATCAAAGTATACTTTTGGGTATTGGGTGTATCTTAATCTGTCTCCAAATCTCTGGAATTACTACAGATTTCCATACCTCATTCAGAACGTTAAAAAGCTTCACCCTTTCACTATCCGACAGGCCCAAGATCATGCCATATGACACAACATCACATCCCTTTGCCGACCTAGGATTGCGTGTTGTAACAATTCACCACCCGAATATTCTTCTGTTGTCGCCGGGATAAAAGCAACGCTCGGTATTGTAATAAAGTTCAAAAAATTTGCATTCTCCTCCTGAGACCAACAATTTTTTACCTTCCTTAAGCGCTCGAATTTCTTCAGGTTATTCATCTGACTCCACATACCCCTTATCGAAACCGGACTTGATAACTCATACTGTAATTTTCTAAAGTTTTCATGTTTACGCTTCTTGATGTGATCATGGAAGATCCTCTCCGCCTCGGTAGTTCTTTTCCCATTCTCAAAGGTGTTGTACCTGTAGAACTTCAGTCTCATCGCATTTCGTATTCTAAAAAGTCTCCCAGATTCCTCGTTCCACCAACTCTTTGGTACAAAATGCCTACCGGGATCAATTGTAACAGTACTTCGTTCCACCGCCTTTCTGAATTTATCATTAATAGCCTCCAAATCGTCACCAATTACCAACGACCTCAGGTTCACCCGGAGCTTGGCTCCTATAATTCTTCGAATTTTCCCGCAATGTTCCATTCAAAATTGATGGGTTTATGATTGCTGCCAGAAATCTTTATATCAAGGGTCTTCCAGTTCTTGGTATATCGACTCTCGTTCGTTAGAGTTCCATCTATCGCCGAGTCCGCACTTGGACCCATAAAAGTCATTGAGCCACCATTTAATATGCTGTAACCAAAATCAAAGGCTGTACTCTCCAAAATGTTGGCTTTTTCATCACTTACATTGTTTCCCCAGATCGTGGATTTGGCATTCAAGTCCTCACATATGATGGTATTCATGCGAGAGTTAACAAAAAATTCATAACTCTTTCCATAATATTCTCAAATGTAGTTGCCTTTATGTTCGGAGGTAGATAAATGCTGACAATATTTACATTGGTCATCAGATTCATGGTGGTCACAGAAACGATTTCACAATCTACATCAATCTTATTTACAAAAAATTTTATATCTTTTTTCAAGTATATTCCTGCTCCACCATAACCGTCCACCCTGTACTTGCCAATAAATTGGTACCCTTATTGTTTTTCAACCAAATTTCCGTTAATAGCGCTATATTGTTCTTCTGCATAAAAATTTCAAGTGTCTCTTTATTTCCACTCCTCTTCAAACTCTGAATATTAAATTGTAATAGTTTCCTCCTGACTAGTAGTTCTTTCTTATCGCACCCAATGCAGGTGCTGTAATTTCATCTCTGTCTTTAGTTATCAAAATTCTATCTACAGATTTCGCAATATCACTCAAAAATTTTCTGTCGTTCTGTGTCAAAGTCTCATCCCCCCATCTGCCGAAGAAGGAGTTTGCTGCTGATTTCAGTTGAGATTCCATTTTCTCCACATCCGATACAGAGTGTGGGTTAACAATGTCTCTCTGAACCTCGTACACCGCATTATAATCATCGGTCATCTCCCGCCACTGTTGCATGTTTTTTCTAGCATTTTCTTCCTCTCTTTGTCTGTTTACATTGATTTTGGTTACCTTTGCGTATGACTTCATTTTGTGGATGTGTCTGGCTGCCTACTTAAAATTATCAATCAATTTGTCAGGTTTCATTCTCATCTGAGGGAAGGCTGCTTCTACAGATTCATCCCCTAAAATCTCATACCTGTTGCCACCAATTATACCCGAGTATTTTGCCCCTGCCTCTTTCAGACTAAGATTCTCCAATACCATCAATCTCTTGAGGTTCAATGCCTTTTCCCTAGCCGGGCAGTTTCTATCAGTTGGGGGGTGGGGGTTGTTACAGTTCGAACACATTATTGTCGTAGGGCTACAGTCCACCTCAGCAGTATGTCTCATAAAGCATCTACCACATGTTTTATCCTTTTGCTTACAGTGATCAGCCATGTGATTAAAACGGTAGTACTGACCAAAAGGTATAAATGGTTTTGTTGTAATTTTCGTGTAGGCGATGTCCATTTCCTTGGGAATTTGCAATCCCTTGAAAACAACCTTCACCTTCATCGTTCCTACGCGTTCGTTACCATTTTTTCGGGTCATTCTGATCAACTTTGCCACTGGTACAAGAGATGTTATCATTGAAGAGAGTTCTCCCATAGAGATCTCCTCCGGAATATTAAAAATTATGCCAGTCTTTGTTAATAGATGTGTAATCTTCGAAGAATAGCCTGCGTCCTCTATTACATTTTTTCTAGTAAAATCATTAGCTGCCGGGCCTGTCTTAAAGAAAACCTTACAGCGGCTATAACCAACTTTCAGTACATTGTTCACATCAGTACATGGTTTATAGGAATCCTTGGTTCCGTTTTTTTGTGTCCACATAAACCACAAATGGACCCTTATGTTCATCATCATATTCTATAGGCATATCCATCGAAGTATACACTAGGGGATCTTCCACCGGCTCATCCATGGGTGAATTCTGCTGCTTTGCATCTCCCAGATGGTTTGCGGCGAACTTTTCAAAATCAGACAAGTCCCCGCTGGGCGGATTCAAATTCTTACCAGATGCTATGTCCTCATATTCAGCCAGAAGTGATATCTTCTTGGGGGGACCAGCCCCTCCCTGGCCCTGACGAGGTAAGGCCCCGCCCGAGCCCTTCTCCATCCTCGTGTTCTCAAACGAATCAAGTAACCAGTAGGTGAATTACCAAAAATACAAGAAAAAAGTTAATATGTATTTAACTTAAAATAAATTGGGTTTACCAAGATAAACGAGTCAATTAAATTAATTCAATCAAAAATTTTCACAAAATTTTATAGAGCGAAAAAATTTACAACCGACGCGCTTGGGCAATGTTGCCAGATGCCTACTTACCTTTTTATTTCTATGATATTTTTTCTTTGTTTACAAAATAAACAGCTGGTTATTTTAAGTAATGTAACTGTGTGGAAATCCAGTGTTTTTAAAATGATAAAAATAAATTTTACTTAAGTGGAGTTTAGGGGCAATGCCCCGATCGGTTTCAAATTTTCACCACTTATAAAATATTTTATTGCGGTTCTAGGAAAATATTTTTTTTCGGCGGTCGAGCCTATTTTTCGAGTTTTGGACTTCCAAACTTTTGACATTGACTTGCATATAACTTTGTTATTTAGTATCGGATTTCAGCATTATATATATTATTTAAAAGCTTACTTGAGCGCCTTTTATTCGATATTTTTAATTTGAAATCCATTAACCCATTATGAACCCATTTAAAATTTTGTATTTTTGTAATAGTTTTTTCTTAAATATGGAATTATATCGTAAGCAGAAACATATCATGTGTGTTTTTACATAAACTGAATAAAAGCTGGGTCCACTAGCTTTATATCGATGTATATTTTTACCTCTTAACCTTTTCAGGTTATTTGTAAGGTAGTTCAATAGAAAATCAAGTGTATTATTTTTTAAGGGAAATTAACCCATGAATAACTATATTTGAAATTATCCCATTATTTATTATACTATAGAAATAGAAATAACAACATATTAAACAAACCTTAAAATTGAAGGTAAAATCCCTATTATATCCGATCCTTAATTGGTTAAGAGGTCAAAATATACATTGAAATGAAGCTAGTGGATCCAGCTTTCATCCAGTTGTAAATACCAACATTATATGCCAACATTATTTCGGATTTTTAAATATCAAATAAAAGGCACTCCAGTAAGCTTTCAAATGATATATATATTGCTGAAATCCGATGCTAAATAACAAAGTTATAACTGGGAAAATAGGCTCGACTGCCGCAAAAAATTTTCCTAGAATCACCACAAAAACAACTACCCCCCAAGAAAAATCAGAGCTTTGCCTCTAAACTGCATTTGTTCCATAAATTTAATATTGTATTTATACAACTACAAAACAATTCTAAAATTACACATTTTTTTTGTAATAATAGCTTCCTTTAAAGCCAATTTTTTATGATATTAACAAGTTGCACAACAAATGCTTTTTTTTTTTGTAAGGTCAAATAATTATTTGCCCAATATAGAGGAAAATATTTGGTCGTGAGTGGTCACATAAGGCAAATATTTATTTGCAGGCAAATAATTTTGTTTACCTAAAATCAACTGTTTTGTTGTTTAACGGCAAATAATATTTTGTGGTCAGACTGAGGCAAACAAATATTTGTCGTTTTTAGTCAAATATTTGCCTAATGTGACCGTACCTTTATAAACTTTAATTAAAAATACCAAAATGCCTGATTGCAGTAAATGCAAAACAGCAATACGTGAGGAAACGGGTGCAAGATGTATGTGAGTGTGCAATAAAGAATATCGTTAAACAACTAAATGTGCCGGAATAGACCAATATTCAGCAAAGGTTTTGGTGTAGTGTACTGTAGAGTACCGTACTAATCATATTGCATACATTGTGTGTCAAACAAATAAAGTACTGATAACAATACATACATTGTGTATGAACAAATAAAGTATCAATAACGATAAAAATTGTTCTATGCAGATATATTTGTGCTGAACAAACATTATTTGAGTGAGACACATTTGACTAAACATCCTTTACAGCAATATAATTCTTCATGATACTGAATGAATGAATGTATAAGTAAATGAATAAGCTAAACAAAAATTGTACAAATCTATAATATTAAAAGGCTAGGCGATTTCTTGTGACTGATGTTTTGTTCTACCGTTTTATCCGGATTTTTACCAAACATATATTATTTGAAATGTATTTCTTTTTAGCCGATTTGCAGATTTACAGATTTTTAAATTTGTTCCTTTATTTTGAGTAAATTGCATTTAAAGTTGCTACTAACACATACATAAAATTATACAATGCTATGTGTGTGTTTATTAAATTTGTTAATGTGTTTGTAATAAAAATGAGTTTGTTTTTTGTGTTGATTTGTGAATTGGCTATAATTGATTAGCATACTTTTAGGTTCTTTATTTAATGAAAAAATATAATTTCCTAGAATTTGCGCTCGAATTTCGAGGGCTGGAGTCTGCTAGTTGATATAATAATAAAGATAACTTTTAATTCATATCTGAAGAAGACAACATATAGTTTTAACTCATATCTGAAACAGACAACATATAGTTTTAATTCAATCTTTGAACATCCTGGGTAAGACTCATCCTCTAACATCATCCTCGACATACATGCACTATATGGCGATCCTGGAACCGATCCTGCAATCCTTTTGGTAGCAATAGTAGCAAGGAGCAAAATTCAGCTTAGCTACTAGGTGTACCAAAAGACAAAGATCCTGCACAACTTTTGGTAGCATGAATAACAAGGACCATAATTCAGCTCATATATTAGATGCATCAAAAAAATCGAATGATAATGTAATTAACCACAAAGATCCTGTTATCAACAGAAATCCAGTTATCAACCAAAAAAGATCCTGACATTAAAAGAGATCCTGTTATCAACCAACACCATAAATCCTGCCAATTTTTTTTTCAATTTTCAATTATATATTCTTCCTTTATTTACACATTTCAACAAATTTGATATTCACATATGAGATCTTATCTTTACATATAGATATTGCAACAAATAATATATAGGAGCTAAAGATATTAAATAGTTTTTATTTTATTTTTTAATGATTTTTTAATGATTTATATGTTTTAATAAATTCAAATACTATCTGAAAATATTTATGTGCTTATAGGAGGTTTATTAGAAATAATAGCCTCTATAAGCATATAATTTTCGATTTGGTGATTTCTTTTTAATTTTAAGTTATTTCTCTATATTCTCTTATCAATTTTGGAAGAGTAATTGTTATTAATCTCTGTTATGAAATCGATAATTTTTTCATAACCTGTTTCTTCATGAAGAAGATTTGTAGGATACCTCCAGGGCTTTTTATTTATCATTTTAAGACATTTGTTTTGTATAATTTGTAAGCGTTTTAGGTGGTAGTTGGCAGCGTCACTCCAAATAGGACACACGTATGTTAATATTGGCCTTATAACACTTTTGAAGAGGAGATTTTTGTTTTTGGGGTTTAGAAATGACCTTCTATTTAGTAGTGGCCATAATGCTTTAACTGATTTTATAGCTTTTTGGCACGTAGCCATAATATGTTGTTTAAAAGTAAGCTTTTTTTTCCAAGACAACTCCGAGATATTTGACATGATTAAGAACATTTATGGTATTATTTCCAATAAGATGATGACGTCTTGGCAGTCTTTTGGGAGATTTGTTGAATGGAAAAATTATTGCTTGGGTCTTGTTTGGATTAATTTTGATTTTCCATTTGTGAAAATATTTACTGCAATTTACAAGTCCCTTTTCCATTTCCTTCAGGAGTGCACTTGTAAGTTTGTTTGAAGAAATTAACGCAGTATCATCTGCGTAGTAAGTAATTTTCATATATTTCGGGATGTATATATAATCGGATGTATATATCGAGTAAAGCAATGGCGACAAGACTGATCCTTGAGGTAACCCTGTGGTAATGGTTTTTGGAGATGATGTTTCATTATTAATCGCAACTTTAAAGCTTCTGCCGTGAATGAAATCTGAAATAAGTTTGCATAAATATCTTGGTATATTTGCATCAAGAAGTTTAAATACTAGGCCATTGAACGTTTATTGTTTTTATTAGTGATTATTTGATTTTTAATTCTGTTTATTTGGTGAGTAGTACTATGCCCTTTTTTAAATCCAAGTTGTTCTTTAGCAACAATAGAATTGGTCGTTACAAATTCACTAAGACGAGAATGTAGTATTTTTTCAAATCTTTTACCTAAGTTACTTAATGGACTAATACTTCTATAGCTATTTGGGTTATTTTTTGGCTTACTAGGTTTGTTGATAGCTATAACCTTAGCATTTTTGAAATGGTTTGGGAAATAGTTGAGTTTGATGCATCTGTTAAATATTATAACCAGTAATTTTAGAGTTTTGAGTGGTATTTTCTTTAAGAGCAGGTTGGGAATATTGTCAAAACCAGGAGATTTTGAGGGTTTTATTGATGAGACAATATTCATTACTTCTGCTAGAGATGTATAAATTGCTGATTCAGAACAAGGATTTTCCTTCTTAAAATTATTTACTGTTGTATTTATTACTGTATCCGCTGAGTGGTTGTAGTTCGAAGTGAGGTTATTTGCTTGGACAAATGAATTTGCCAAGACGTCAGCCTTGTCCTTATCAGATGTTATTTTTATATTTCCAACTTTAAAGTGAGAGATTTGATAATTTACTTTTCCTCGCAAGTTCCTGCTTATTTTCCAAAATGATTTATCACCTGGTTTTAAATTGGATAATAATTGACACCATTTCTTATTGCGTTCCGAATTAATACTTTTATCAATCATTTTACTTAGAAACTTAGTACATTGATTATAAAAAGTTTGCTCGGCTATATTTGAAGATCGTTGGCTTTTTCTTTTAAAGCTTCTTTGTTATTATTACAATTTGTGTTGTTGTTTCTTAAATTAGGGAAATCTCCCACTTTAAAGTGAAATGAGTTATTTTGTTGTTGTCTGCTTTTATTCTGACTTTTAGAAGTAACTCTTGTTCTAGTTTCCAAATAGAGAGAACGTAACGGACAGTTGGTGTCGTTTGCAGAGTGATCAGTTCTCTCTTTTCCATGTTTTTTGCAATTAAAACATGTAAAAACAGCTGGTCTTTTTTCATTTGTGTTAAACGGACACACACTTGTATGATGTTGTTCTGCACATATCATACACGCAGCACTTCGATGGCAATGTTCACCGCCATGCCCATACATTAAGCAGTTCCAGCATTGAGTTGGTTTGTTCCTGGATTTCGATTTGTACTTTTTCCAAGAAATTATAATATTGGAAATTGTTCGTACATATTTTAAGGCAGTTGGGTTAAAATTTTTACGAACAAATTGAACTTCGTAAACTGCATTATTGTTTGAACTGAATTTGGTGACTATTTCAGTTACGGAAGAAGGTGATAGGTTGTAGTTATTTAGCTCCTTGGAGATTTCCTCAGAGTTTATGCGGGGTAAACCGTGTAAGAAGGTGGTGTATAACCTATTTTCTTTGGAGCCATAAGCATGAAACTCAATCTTACTCTCTTTAAGTATTTGCTTGTAGCATTCGTACATTTCTTTACTTGGAGCAAAAATTTTGGTACCAATTGAAGTACGTTTGAAAATACAATCCTTACCAAGCAGCTTTTGTATTTCTGTAAATGAAGCGGTAGTTTCTAAAACAATGGGTGGAGGTTTGTGTTCCTTAACATCGTTAATATTTGATGCGGGAGTTACGTCCATATCATTGAGCCCAGCAAGCAGGCTAAATCTGTTGCTTGAAGTTGACGCAATGTTCGGGTTAACAAAACCCGGAGGAAGTTTTGTCACCTTCTTGTTGGCAATGAGCTTTCTTTTTGATGAAAATTTGGCCCCTCTGGCCATCGCTAAATTTTTATTCCTGTTTTAAGCTGGATTGTCTACCACGTGAGATCAAATGAGATCAAGAATAGGCAATTGCAAAAACAAAAATATACTCTTGTTTTTAATTTTAAATAGTTGTACTCTAAGCGCCTTAATTATTTACACGACAGTTCGTAAAGAGAGATAGATTCGAAGTAAAATATTATTTTTTAAATCCAGAAAGGTGCATATGCATAACTGGTAATGACTTTTTAGTAAGGACAAAAAAAAAATATATATAAATATATATATAAGAACAAAAAAAAAAGATTCTTACAAAAAACTGTAAAAAAAAATTATATTTATAAATAAGTGCAGTTATATTACCCATAATTTTTATGATAATAATGGTAGTATTGTTGGTAAAGGCTATAATTAATAATATTCAAGATGTCTCGGAGAGAACAATGAAAAAGTTGTTGATAAATAAAATTATGAAGTCAATAAATAATTATATAGTAAAGGAAGAATAAAAAAATAGATATGTATTTAGAGGATTTATTAGAAATACTAATCATATTCATTTTAATGGAATTGTCAGTTATATTATTTTTAAATAACGTAAAATTAGCATCAGTAATCAATGAAATATTTTTTCAATAAAATGTTACAATAACATTATATAAATGGAAGAAGAAATTGAAAAATTACGAGATTTATTAAAAACTTTAAAGAAAATTCCTGGAAGGACATATACAGAAAAAACCATAAAAATTAAAGTAACATATATTGAAAATTTTAGAAAAGAATTCCAAATTGAAATGAAAGACTTGAATATTCAGAGTTAATAGAAAAGAATGAAAGATCTAAAATATTAATGAAAAACAACTATAGGAACTAATTGAAAGACACCTATCTATAATAAATTAAACTAAAAATTAAAAACTAAAAATTTAAAAAGTAAAAACTTGAATTAATAATTGAAAACCTGAAAACTGAAAAGTTAAATTAAACAAGTAAGAAAATTATAGTCGGTCTAGACCGACTATATGATACCCTATACCATGCGTTTAGAAACCCTATCTCTTAGGCCCAACTAACTGGACATAGAAAATAAGCAAAAACCAAATTTGAGTGGGATTTTTATTAATTTTTTTGGCTGCAGATATGAAAAAGTTCATATCGGATGCTATATCCATATGGGGACTAGGTCCAAAAATGGACCGATCCTGATCATATTTGGTAAAGTCTCTTGTATTTTGCAAAAATATATACAAACAAAATTTGAGAAGAATCAGTGCAATATTTTTGTTTTTTAATAGATTTAAATGAAGATCGGGAAGCAGCTCTATATGGGGCCAAAGGGATCATTTTTGGAATACTCATGGATGGATGTAATGAATGCATACAAACCCAATTTGAGTAAGATCTATATGACAATTTGGATCTTATGGCAATTTATGTCGATTTCATAGGGGTAATTTGTATGGGGGCTAGGTCTGAACATGGACCGATTCTCACCAATTTCAATAGCGTTCATCCCATGGCCGATAAAAGCTTATATACCAAATTTCGTCAAAATATATTCATATTTGCGACCTGCAGTTTGATTACAAGCTTTACATGGACACACAGACGGACGGACGGACGGACGGACGGACGGACGGACGGACGGACATTGTTAAATCAACTCAGAAAGTGATTCTGATTCGATCGGTATAATTAAAGATGGGTCTAGGTCAAATATTTTTGGGTGTTACAAACAGCAGCACAAAGTCATTATACCCAAACCACATAGTGGTATAGGGTATAAAAACTGAAAAGCAAATATAAAAAAATTGTTTGAAAATCGTTAATATTTGAAAAAAAAAACAAGTAAGAGTGCCGAATCTTTGATACCATCCACCTCGGTTTGAGTATTGATGATAAATGTAAACAAAATAATTTTAATACCATTTTTCAGACTTTATAATTTATTTACTAAATTTGTTATTACATCAGACAAAATTTTTATTTTATTTATTTTTTTTTTTAATTAACGATCAAATCTTTTTTTCTTTCAAATATTAACGATTTTCAAACAATTTTTCATATTTGCTGTTCAGTTTTTTAATTTAACTTTTCAGTTTTCAGGTTTTAAATTTTTAATTCAAGTTTTTAGTTTTTAATTTAAGTTTTTAAATTTTTAGTTTTTAATTTTTAGTTTAATTTATTATAGATAGGTGTCTTTCAGTTAGTTCCTATAGTTGTTTTTCATTAATATTTTTGATCTTTCATTCTTTTTTATTAACTCTGAATATTCAAGTGTCTTTCAGTTAGTTCCTATAGTTGTTTTTTCAAAATATTTTTGAAATCATATTTCACATAATCAAAGCTATTTTTTTATTTTCAAATGTCTCAGTTAGTTACTATAGTTCTTTTTCATTTCCAATATATTTTAGCTTCTTTATTATGTAAAAATATATCCGTTAACTTTGAATTTAAATACATTTTATATATTCTATTGAGTTTTTTTAGAGCTGACAACATATATTTCATTCACAAAACCCATTTTTTTTTAGATTTATTTAAGAAAATAATCGTTTATTCAAGTCTATTTGTTTTTTTTCTGTTGAATTATTCCAATATATATATATATATATTTTTTTCAAATATTAACGATCAAATCTTTATTTTTTTTTTCAAATATTAACGATTTTCAAACAATTTTTTATTTTTGCTTTTAAATTTTTAATTTAAGTTTTTAGTTTTCAGGCTTTCAATTTTTAATTCAAGTTTTTAAATTTTTAGTTTAATTGATTGTAGATAAATGTTCTTCAATTAGTTCCTATAGTTGTTTTTCATTAATATTTTAGATTTTCATTCTTTTTTATTATTGTTATATTTTAGAGTTCAATAAATGGTTGTAATAACTAGAATCGTTTATATATTATATAATTTTATTAAAGGTAGAACTAATTCAAAGAAAAAATTTTAAACAGAGCACTAACATGAAGTTACGTTTCTATGCTTTTTTATATTTATAGTTTTTATATTTTTAATTTTCGATTTTCAACTTTTACTTAAGTTAAGTTTTTTAAATTTTTAGTTATTTAGTATTTTAATTTTTTATTTTCCAATTTTTAGTTTTTAGTTTTTATATTTGCTTTTCAATTTTTTAATTTAAGTTTTTAGATTTTAGGTTTTCAATTTTTAATTTAAGTCTTTAGTTTTTGAATTTTAGTTTTAGTTTTTAAATTTTTAGTTTTTTAATTTTTTAATTTTTCAATTTTAAATTTTTAAGTTTTTAGTTTTTCTATTTGCTTTTCAATTTTTAATTCAAGTTTTTAGTTTTTTAATTTCTAATTTAAGTTTTTAGTTTTTTTTATTTTTTATTTTAATTTTTAGTTTTTAATTTTTAGTTTAATTTATGAAACATTTTTTAAATACTTTTATACTTTGAGTTAATTTTGACTAAATATACAAAATTAGGAACGTGAAACAAAAATTCTTATAATTATTATTCCAAACAATATTAGAGATTTATTTAGGGAACTTGTATATTTCTTTCTATATCAAGTTTTTTCTTACTGAATACTCATATACAAAGTATACAAATAATCTATCTTAAATGGTTTTTAGAAAGCTTAGGAACAACAAAAATTTTATATTTAGTCTAATATAAGTTTTTAATGTTATTTTTTCTATCCAAATTATAAAAGTTTCCTAGATAATATTTACAAAATTAATTAAATATACTAAAACTTAAACATATTTCTATAATATTTTATTGAAATATTGAAAACTTACTGTATTCTTATAGAATAGGTTTATTATACTCAATTCGCACTCTACACATTTCAATTGTAATCATTTCATCATGAATTTTTCAACAAACTTTGAATATTGATGAAATTTATATGAAGAACTTTAACTTAAACTATTACAAAATATGTAATAAAAATGAAAATAAAGAATTTTTTTTATAATTGTTTACTATGTTTAAAATTCAGTTAATTAAATTATTATAGAAATATATTTAAATTTAAGTAAATTTAATTAATTTTGTAGATATTTTGTAGGAAAATTTTACAATCTTGATAAAAAAAATGTTGATAAAATTGTTTAAGATTTCTGTAGTATATCACATAGTTTGTTTTATCTTATCTGTTATTAATGTTTTTATAATATTGTAAAAATTATATTTTGCCGTCGGCAAAACGAATATTTTCTCAAATGATTCTAAAAAATCAATTACATAAGTAGTATTTTTACTAAAATAAAATAACATATTGGTCTAAATAAATCTACACAAACAAGTTATCATAAGGCCCGCTGAATTATTGATTCTAAACGATCACAATGAAGAACTACTTTGAACACAGCAAATACAAATACAACTCACTTATGTACATGCACACTGATGAAATATTACGTTAACACAAATAATAAAATAGCCAGACATAGATCACACCTAAATTTTAACTGGATTGCCAAAGATATGGAATTATACCAAACAACATTAAATATACAACCAAACACCTGGTTTCTTTGAAACAACGAAAATCAAAAACCTATTCACTATTTAACAGCAAATTTAATACAAACCAAAAACAGACACGGAAAATTTCGAAAATTTTACATCTAGACAGTCAACATCATACAGGATAATCTTCAACAATATACAAAAAACTAAATAACATAAATTACAAAATCTTAAAAACACAGTATTCAAACATTTGAGATTAAAATTCAATCCAGAATGGTTCATCAAAAACACCAACATCAAATTTACACATGAAAGGCAATGGATACTTTCTATGGGAAACAAATTTACATTACACATTCACAAGGAACATTTCTCAACAATACACATTATAGCTGGACTTGAACAAGGAGTACAAACCATAACCGAAGAGATAGAAAAGGACATAGCGAGAAACAGAATTGCAGTTAAGATCATCAATTAGAATAAAAAATATAGCCTTGGATAAGTATATACTAGCAATATATCACGACACAGAAACATTTATAAAGAAACATAGGAACAAAATAGTGATAAGAACAGCAGACAAAGGTAACAAGACAGTAGTTATGTACAAAGATGAATACAACACTAAAATGCAGAGCCTACTAGAAGACAAAAATACTTATAAAACCTCGAGAACAGATCCCACTAACAAACTACCAACAGTAAATAACAAAATCATAGCAGATCTATACAAAAATCAACAAATAGAAAATATTTATGTGCTTATAGGAGGTTTATTAGAAATAATAGCCTCTATAAGCATATAATTTTCGATTTGGTGATTTCTTTTTAATTTTAAGTTATTTCTCTATATTCTCTTATCAATTTTGGAAGAGTAATTGTTATTAATCTCTGTTATGAAATCGATAATTTTTTCATAACCTGTTTCTTCATGAAGAAGATTTGTAGGATACCTCCAGGGCTTTTTATTTATCATTTTAAGACATTTGTTTTGTATAATTTGTAAGCGTTTTAGGTGGTAGTTGGCAGCGTCACTCCAAATAGGACACACGTATGTTAATATTGGCCTTATAACACTTTTGAAGAGGAGATTTTTGTTTTTGGGGTTTAGAAATGACCTTCTATTTAGTAGTGGCCATAATGCTTTAACTGATTTTATAGCTTTTTGGCACGTAGCCATAATATGTTGTTTAAAAGTAAGCTTTTTTTTCCAAGACAACTCCGAGATATTTGACATGATTAAGAACATTTATGGTATTATTTCCAATAAGATGATGACGTCTTGGCAGTCTTTTGGGAGATTTGTTGAATGGAAAAATTATTGCTTGGGTCTTGTTTGGATTAATTTTGATTTTCCATTTGTGAAAATATTTACTGCAATTTACAAGTCCCTTTTCCATTTCCTTCAGGAGTGCACTTGTAAGTTTGTTTGAAGAAATTAACGCAGTATCATCTGCGTAGTAAGTAATTTTCATATATTTCGGGATGTATATATAATCGGATGTATATATCGAGTAAAGCAATGGCGACAAGACTGATCCTTGAGGTAACCCTGTGGTAATGGTTTTTGGAGATGATGTTTCATTATTAATCGCAACTTTAAAGCTTCTGCCGTGAATGAAATCTGAAATAAGTTTGCATAAATATCTTGGTATATTTGCATCAAGAAGTTTAAATACTAGGCCATTGAACGTTTATTGTTTTTATTAGTGATTATTTGATTTTTAATTCTGTTTATTTGGTGAGTAGTACTATGCCCTTTTTTAAATCCAAGTTGTTCTTTAGCAACAATAGAATTGGTCGTTACAAATTCACTAAGACGAGAATGTAGTATTTTTTCAAATCTTTTACCTAAGTTACTTAATGGACTAATACTTCTATAGCTATTTGGGTTATTTTTTGGCTTACTAGGTTTGTTGATAGCTATAACCTTAGCATTTTTGAAATGGTTTGGGAAATAGTTGAGTTTGATGCATCTGTTAAATATTATAACCAGTAATTTTAGAGTTTTGAGTGGTATTTTCTTTAAGAGCAGGTTGGGAATATTGTCAAAACCAGGAGATTTTGAGGGTTTTATTGATGAGACAATATTCATTACTTCTGCTAGAGATGTATAAATTGCTGATTCAGAACAAGGATTTTCCTTCTTAAAATTATTTACTGTTGTATTTATTACTGTATCCGCTGAGTGGTTGTAGTTCCAAGTGAGGTTATTTGCTTGGACAAATGAATTTGCCAAGACGTCAGCCTTGTCCTTATCAGATGTTATTTTTATATTTCCAACTTTAAAGTGAGAGATTTGATAATTTACTTTTCCTCGCAAGTTCCTGCTTATTTTCCAAAATGATTTATCACCTGGTTTTAAATTGGATAATAATTGACACCATTTCTTATTGCGTTCCGAATTAATACTTTTATCAATCATTTTACTTAGAAACTTAGTACATTGATTATAAAAAGTTTGCTCGGCTATATTTGAAGATCGTTGGCTTTTTCTTTTAAAGCTTCTTTGTTATTATTACAATTTGTGTTGTTGTTTCTTAAATTAGGGAAATCTCCCACTTTAAAGTGAAATGAGTTATTTTGTTGTTGTCTGCTTTTATTCTGACTTTTAGAAGTAACTCTTGTTCTAGTTTCCAAATAGAGAGAACGTAACGGACAGTTGGTGTCGTTTGCAGAGTGATCAGTTCTCTCTTTTCCATGTTTTTTGCAATTAAAGCATGTAAAAACAGCTGGTCTTTTTTCATTTGTGTTAAACGGACACACACTTGTATGATGTTGTTCTGCACATATCATACACGCAGCACTTCGATGGAAATGTTCACCGCCATGCCCATACATTAAGCAGTTCCAGCATTGAGTTGGTTTGTTCCTGGATTTCGATTTGTATTTTTTCCAAGAAATTATAATATTGGAAATTGTTCGTACATATTTTAAGGCAGTTGGGTTAAAATTTTTACGAACAAATTGAACTTCGTAAACTGCATTATTGTTTGAACTGAATTTGGTGACTATTTCAGTTACGGAAGAAGGTGATAGGTTGTAGTTATTTAGCTCCTTGGAGATTTCCTCAGAGTTTATGCGGGGTAAACCGTGTAAGAAGGTGGTGTATAACCTATTTTCTTTGGAGCCATAAGCATGAAACTCAATCTTACTCTCTTTAAGTATTTGCTTGTAGCATTCGTACATTTCTTTACTTGGAGCAAAAATTTTGGTACCAATTGAAGTACGTTTGAAAATACAATCCTTACCAAGCAGCTTTTGTATTTCTGTAAATGAAGCGGTAGTTTCTAAAACAATGGGTGGAGGTTTGTGTTCCTTAACATCGTTAATATTTGATGCGGGAGTTACGTCCATATCATTGAGGCCAGCAAGCAGGCTAAATCTGTTGCTTGAAGTTGACGCAATGTTCGGGTTAACAAAACCCGGAGGAAGTTTTGTCACCTTCTTGTTGGCAATGAGCTTTCTTTTTGATGAAAATTTGGCCCCTCTGGCCATCGCTAAATTTTTATTCCTGTTTTAAGCTGGATTGTCTACCACGTGAGACCAAATGAGATCAAGAATAGGCAATTGCAAAAACAAAAATATACTCTTGTTTTTAATTTTAAATAGTTGTACTCTAAGCGCCTTAATTATTTACACGACCGTTCGTAAAGAGAGATAGATTCGAAGTAAAATATTATTTTTTAAATCCAGAAAGGTGCATATGCATAACTGGTAATGACTTTTTAGTAAGGACAAAAAAAAATATATATATAAATATATATATAAGAACAAAAAAAAAGATTCTTACAAAAAACTGTAAAAAAAAATTATATTTATAAATAAGTGCAGTTATATTACCCATAATTTTTATGATAATAATGGTAGTATTGTTGGTAAAGGCTATAATTAATAATATTCAAGATGTCTCGGAGAGAACAATGAAAAAGTTGTTGATAAATAAAATTATGAAGTCAATAAATAATTATATAGTAAAGGAAGAATAAAAAAATAGATATGTATTTAGAGGATTTATTAGAAATACTAATCATATTCATTTTAATGGAATTGTCAGTTATATTATTTTTAAATAACGTAAAATTAGCATTAGTAATCAATGAAATATTTTTTCAATAAAATGTTACAATAACATTATATAAATGGAAGAAGAAATTGAAAAATTACGAGATTTATTAAAAACTTTAAAGAAAATTCCTGGAAGGACATATACAGAAAAAACCATAAAAATTAAAGTAATATATATTGAAAATTTTAGAAAAGAATTCCAAATTGAAATGAAAGACTTGAATATTCAGAGTTAATAGAAAAGAATGAAAGATCTAAAATATTAATGAAAAACAACTATAGGAACTAATTGAAAGACACCTATCTATAATAAATTAAACTAAAAATTAAAAACTAAAAATTTAAAAAGTAAAAACTTGAATTAATAATTGAAAACCTGAAAACTGAAAAGTTAAATTAAACAAGTAAGAAAATTATAGTCGGTCTAGACCGACTATATGATACCCTATACCATGCGTTTAGAAACCCTATCTCTTAGGCCCAACTAACTGGACATAGAAAATAAGTAAAAACCAAATTTGAGTGGGATTTTTATTAATTTTTTTGGCTGCAGATATGAAAAAGTTCATATCGGATGCTATATCCATATGGGGACTAGGTCCAAAAATTGACCGATCCTGATCATATTTGGTAAAGTCTCTTGTATTTTGCAAAAATATATACAAACAAAATTTGAGAAGAATCAGTGCAATATTTTTGTTTTTTAATAGATTTAAATGAAGATCGGGAAGCAGCTCTATATGGGGCCAAAGGGATCATTTTTGGAATACTCATGGATGGATGTAATGAATGCATACAAACCCAATTTGAGTAAGATCTATATGACAATTTGGATCTTATGGCAATTTATGTCGATTTCATAGGGGTAATTTGTATGGGGGCTAGGTCTGAACATGGACCGATTCTCACCAATTTCAATAGCGTTCATCCCATGGCCGATAAAAGCTTATATACCAAATTTCGTCAAAATATATTCATATTTGCGACCTGCAGTTTGATTACAAGCTTTACATGGACACACAGACGGACGGACGGACGGACGGACGGACGGACGGACATTGTTAAATCAACTCAGAAAGTGATTCTGATTCGATCGGTATAATTAAAGATGGGTCTAGGTCAAATATTTTTGGGTGTTACAAACAGCAGCACAAAGTCATTATACCCAAACCACATAGTGGTATAGGGTATAAAAACTGAAAAGCAAATATAAAAAAATTGTTTGAAAATCGTTAATATTTGAAAAAAAAAACAAGTAAGAGTGCCGAATCTTTGATACCCTCCACCTCGGTTTGAGTATTGATGATAAATGTAAACAAAATAATTTTAATACCATTTTTCAGACTTTATAATTTATTTACTAAATTTGTTATTACATCAGACAAAATTTTTATTTTATTTATTTTTTTTTTTAATTAACGATCAAATCTTTTTTTCTTTCAAATATTAACGATTTTCAAACAATTTTTCATATTTGCTGTTCAGTTTTTTAATTTAACTTTTCAGTTTTCAGGTTTTAAATTTTTAATTCAAGTTTTTAGTTTTTAATTTAAGTTTTTAAATTTTTAGTTTTTAATTTTTAGTTTAATTTATTATAGATAGGTGTCTTTCAGTTAGTTCCTATAGTTGTTTTTCATTAATATTTTTGATCTTTCATTCTTTTTTATTAACTCTGAATATTCAAGTGTCTTTCAGTTAGTTCCTATAGTTGTTTTTTCAAAATATTTTTTAAATCATATTTCACATAATCAAAGCTATTTTTTTATTTTCAAATGTCTCAGTTAGTTACTATAGTTCTTTTTCATTTCCAATATATTTTAGCTTCTTTATTATGTAAAAATATATCCGTTAACTTTGAATTTAAATACATTTTATATATTCTATTGAGTTTTTTTAGAGCTGACAACATATATTTCATTCACAAAACCCATTTTTTTTAGATTTATTTAAGAAAATAATCGTTTATTCAAGTCTATTTGTTTTTTTTCTGTTGAATTATTCCAATATATATATATATATATATTTTTCAAATATTAACGTGTGATGATGTTACACACATCTTCATTTATCTTTATTTATTTCATTTATTCATCTTTATTTGTTTATATTTTTTTGTTTATTTTTGTTTACTATATGCACATGCACATATTTATTTGTAATTATTTGTTTACATTTATTTATTTTTTTGCATATCTTTTCTTTTCATTCAACACATACCACAAAGTACACTAACCTTGGGTAAAGGGTTGAATTACAAAACAATAAATTATTGTGTAATTAAATATCACTGGAATGCAAAATGACAAATTTGTGAAAATTCAAATTGTGTCAATAACCCATGACAAATAGGAATGTCACTCAAATTTTGAGGGGAAAAATTTAAATTGATTATTGAACGTTTTCTGATTGGCTATTGAGCCCAACGTTCAAAAATCAATGAATTTGTAATATGCGAATGTAAAGAAAAGAGAAGACTATTATTTAAATTAAGTAAACATATTAAATTATAATGATATAAAAGACCAGCATTTTCAAATAAATAAATGAATTATAATTCTGATTTGAAAGGGTTATAATTAAAACCAAACAGAGAATTTCTTTTTTTTTTACTGGCATATTCTGCCAAAGGGTTTAAACATTGGCATAATCTGCCTACGTGCTATCTCTGTAAAACATTAAAAAAGTGCATCTAGCGTGCACGCGGGAACTGCTTTGAGGAAAGCACGTGACAAAATTCCTCCTGAGATTGGTCCGGTTCTCACCCAATCTTAGTATCCTTTTGTACACCCTCATACACTATATGGCGATCCTGCCAAGCTAACACTATATGGCGACCCTGCACCCTCATACACTATATGGCGATCCTGCCCCCATACATACACTATATTAAATTTAAATGCCACTAAGTACGTAGATTGCTAAAAGGCATACATTATATAACGGTCCAGCGATTTTTATAATATTTGGTGATCCTAGCTGGCGTCCCACCTACACTATATGGCGATCCTGCCTTTTTACACTATATGGCGATCCTGCAAACACCGATCCTGCAAACACCGATCCTGCAAACACCGATCCTGCAAACACCGATCCTGTAAACACCTACACCACTATATAGATGCCTACAAAGAACAGAGTTAGAATCAGCATAGAAATGGATGAACGGAAAGAGCAGCAAAAATTGTTATATGATGACGATAATCTAACAGAAGAAGAGAAGTTAAAATGGTTAATAGTATGGTGGAAGTTTATAGGGATGAAAAGAGCTCCAACCATCGAAGACGTTAGAAATCCCACGACGAGGGATATAGAAACTAAGTTAATGATTGAGAAATCGGAAAATTGGAGACATAGGAAATTGCAAAACTAAAAAAAAAAAAAAAATTAAATCAATTAAAAAAAAATACAACAACAAAAAATTTTTTTTTAACTAAAATAATAATGTAAAGTTATCACAACAAAATTGTTATATTAAAGTAATAGCGCAATTAGACAAAGAGAAAACTGTAGAAAATAAAATACAAATATTTTAAAAAATGGACAATACAAAACATTATTATGGAATTAATATCAAAATCATAATAGAATTAAATGAAAATTGAATATAATATGTTAAACCAATTAAGAAAATTTATTTATATGAAATATTGTTAATAACATTTTTTTTTTGGCAATGACAATGGTGAAAATAAAGGAAAGACTTTTTATAAAAGAAAATAAAGACAATGGAAATAAAACAGGAAATTTTAAAAGAAGATAAACATAATAAAAGAGATAATAAAAACGCTGGTGATGACTGACGAACTAGGACAGACGATAGAGATGGCAGCGCCTATTGGAAATGTTCACTCCAAGATCGGTGTGTGTACATCAGGAAATAATTGAAAGGAAATGATATAAGGAATATATAATAGGGGTATAAAATGAATCAATAAATTTGCGCGTTTATGAAGTGGTGATAATCCATCGAAACTAGATTCGATAATGGAGAAACTACGTGCCTGATATAATAAGATACAGTGATAATTCTGCGAAATCCAGATTTCGACGTGAAGAAACTGACATCTAATATATAAAGGAAATAAATGATTTGATAATCATTGTAGACAAAGGTCGCAATGAAAGATATAATGATAGCTATGATCTAGAAAATATAAATGAAATAATAAATTCGCACTATAATGGAAAAGTGACGAAAAGTATGTGAGTATATGTTATGTAACGAACCCCGAAAGATAAGATAGAATATGAGAAAATAATGAGGGAAAATCCTCGAAAATTTTAAAGAATCAAAAGGACACACCACGCGACATAGAATAGATGACTAAAAATTTATCGTAATTTCGAAAAGAAAATAATTATTTTTAAAATAAAAGATGAAAATTGCCATGTCATTGACCACATGAAGTTATACATGTTTCGATTGATGTAATTAATATGAAATGTAAAGGAGAAATTTAATAGATATAAAATGAAAATTCAATCTTAGATGTAAAAGGAAACATAAAATTATATCATAATAATACTTTAAAATTATATAAACGTAAATGAAAATGTAAAATTGTATAGATTGTTAATTACTACACATAAGAGCACATAGTGAACTTACTTATTTATATTGTTAACAACTAGATATAGAAATTACTTATTACATTTTTTTATATAATATTATATCACAAAAACAAAATTAGAATAACCACTAAGTTTAAGAGAAACAAAAATAATATTTTTATTTTAAGTAATGAAATTCATGAATTTTCTAAAACCCATAAATTTCATCTTAAGGGTAGGGGTGTGATGATGTTACACACATCTTCATTTATCTTTATTTATTTCATTTATTCATCTTTATTTGTTTATATTTTTTTGTTTATTTTTGTTTACTATATGCACATGCACATATTTATTTGTAATTATTTGTTTACATTTATTTATTTTTTTGCATATCTTTTCTTTTCATTCAACACATACCACAAAGTACACTAACCTTGGGTAAAGGGTTGAATTACAAAACAATAAATTATTGTGTAATTAAATATCACTGGAATGCAAAATGACAAATTTGTGAAAATTCAAATTGTGTCAATAACCCATGACAAATAGGAATGTCACTCAAATTTTGAGGGGAAAAATTTAAATTGATTATTGAACGTTTTCTGATTGGCTATTGAGCCCAACGTTCAAAAATCAATGAATTTGTAATATGCGAATGTAAAGAAAAGAGAAGACTATTATTTAAATTAAGTAAACATATTAAATTATAATGATATAAAAGACCAGCATTTTCAAATAAATAAATGAATTATAATTCTGATTTGAAAGGGTTATAATTAAAACCAAACAGAGAATTTCTTTTTTTTTTACTGGCATATTCTGCCAAAGGGTTTAAACATTGGCATAATCTGCCTACGTGCTATCTCTGTAAAACATTAAAAAAGTGCATCTAGCGTGCACGCGGGAACTGCTTTGAGGAAAGCACGTGACAAAATTCCTCCTGAGATTGGTCCGGTTCTCACCCAATCTTAGTATCCTTTTGTACACCCTCATACACTATATGGCGATCCTGCCAAGCTAACACTATATGGCGACCCTGCACCCTCATACACTATATGGCGATCCTGCCCCCATACATACACTATATTAAATTTAAATGCCACTAAGTACGTAGATTGCTAAAAGGCATACATTATATAACGGTCCAGCGATTTTTATAATATTTGGTGATCCTAGCTGGCGTCCCACCTACACTATATGGCGATCCTGCCTTTTTACACTATAAACGATCAAATCTTTATTTTTTTTTTTTCAAATATTAACGATTTTCAAACAATTTTTTATTTTTGCTTTTAAATTTTTAATTTAAGTTTTTAGTTTTCAGGCTTTCAATTTTTAATTCAAGTTTTTAAATTTTTAGTTTAATTGATTGTAGATAAATGTTCTTCAGTTAGTTCCTATAGTTGTTTTTCATTAATATTTTAGATTTTCATTCTTTTTTATTATTGTTATATTTTAGAGTTCAATAAATGGTTGTAATAACTAGAATCGTTTATATATTATATAATTTTATTAAAGGTAGAACTAATTCAAAGAAAAAATTTTAAACAGAGCACTAACATGAAGTTACGTTTCTATGCTTTTTTATATTTATAGTTTTTATATTTTTAATTTTCGATTTTCAACTTTTACTTAAGTTAAGTTTTTTAAATTTTTAGTTATTTAGTATTTTAATTTTTTATTTTCCAATTTTTAGTTTTTAGTTTTTATATTTGCTTTTCAATTTTTTAATTTAAGTTTTTAGATTTTAGGTTTTCAATTTTTAATTTAAGTCTTTAGTTTTTTAATTTTAGTTTTTAGTATTTAATTTTTAGTTTTTGAATTTTAGTTTTAGTTTTTAAATTTTTAGTTTTTTAATTTTTTAATTTTTCAATTTTAAATTTTTAAGTTTTTAGTTTTTCTATTTGCTTTTCAATTTTTAATTCAAGTTTTTAGTTTTTTAATTTCTAATTTAAGTTTTTAGTTTTTTTTATTTTTTATTTTAATTTTTAGTTTTTAATTTTTAGTTTAATTTATGAAACATTTTTTAAATACTTTTATACTTTGAGTTAATTTTGACTAAATATACAAAATTAGGAACGTGAAACAAAAATTCTTATAATTATTATTCCAAACAATATTAGAGATTTATTTAGGGAACTTGTATATTTCTTTCTATATCAAGTTTTTTCTTACTGAATACTCATATACAAAGTATACAAATAATCTATCTTAAATGGTTTTTAGAAAGCTTAGGAACAACAAAAATTTTATATTTAGTCTAATATAAGTTTTTAATGTTATTTTTTCTATCCAAATTATAAAAGTTTCCTAGATAATATTTACAAAATTAATTAAATATACTAAAACTTAAACATATTTCTATAATATTTTATTGAAATATTGAAAACTTACTGTATTCTTATAGAATAGGTTTATTATACTCAATTCGCACTCTACACATTTCAATTGTAATCATTTCATCATGAATTTTTCAACAAACTTTGAATATTGATGAAATTTATATGAAGAACTTTAACTTAAACTATTACAAAATATGTAATAAAAATGAAAATAAAGAATTTTTTTTATAATTGTTTACTATGTTTAAAATTCAGTTAATTAAATTATTATAGAAATATATTTAAATTTAAGTAAATTTAATTAATTTTGTAGATATTTTGTAGGAAAATTTTACAATCTTGATAAAAAAAATGTTGATAAAATTGTTTAAGATTTCTGTAGTATATCACATAGTTTGTTTTATCTTATCTGTTATTAATGTTTTTATAATATTGTAAAAATTATATTTTGCCGTCGGCAAAACGAATATTTTCTCAAATGATTCTAAAAAATCAATTACATAAGTAGTATTTTTACTAAAATAAAATAACATATTGGTCTAAATAAATCTACACAAACAAGTTATCATAAGGCCCGCTGAATTATTGATTCTAAACGATCACAATGAAGAACTACTTTGAACACAGCAAATACAAATACAACTCACTTATGTACATGCACACTGATGAAATATTACGTTAACACAAATAATAAAATAGCCAGACATAGATCACACCTAAATTTTAACTGGATTGCCAAAGATATGGAATTATACCAAACAACATTAAATATACAACCAAACACCTGGTTTCTTTGAAACAACGAAAATCAAAAACCTATTCACTATTTAACAGCAAATTTAATACAAACCAAAAACAGACACGGAAAATTTCGAAAATTTTACATCTAGACAGTCAACATCATACAGGATAATCTTCAACAATATACAAAAAACTAAAGAACATAAATTACAAAATCTTAAAAACACAGTATTCAAACATTTGAGATTAAAATTCAATCCAGAATGGTTCATCAAAAACACCAACATCAAATTTACACATGAAAGGCAATGGATACTTTCTATGGGAAACAAATTTACATTACACATTCACAAGGAACATTTCTCAACAATACACATTATAGCTGGACTTGAACAAGGAGTACAAACCATAACCGAAGAGATAGAAAAGGACATAGCGAGAAACAGAATTGCAGTTAAGATCATCAATTAGAATAAAAAATATAGCCTTGGATAAGTATATACTAGCAATATATCACGACACAGAAACATTTATAAAGAAACATAGGAACAAAATAGTGATAAGAACAGCAGACAAAGGTAACAAGACAGTAGTTATGTACAAAGATGAATACAACACTAAAATGCAGAGCCTACTAGAAGACAAAAATACTTATAAAACCTCGAGAACAGATCCCACTAACAAACTACCAACAGTAAATAACAAAATCATAGCAGATCTATACAAAAATCAACAAATAGACATTTACACCAAACAAAAACTCACATGTAATGCAGCACCAAGACTTTACGGACTACCCGAAATACACAAAACAGACATACCACTGAGACCAATAGCTTCATCGATAAAACTACCATGCTACGCACTTTCTAAACACATACATAGGTGACATACTAAAAAACATAATTTCACCTGAATACAATATCAAAAACAGCAAAACTTTAAAAACAAAATTAGAAAACATAATAGTAGAAAAAGACAACATACTAGTTTCTTTTGATGTTGTATCACTGTTCAGAAACATACCTACGATACTTGCAATAAAAAACATATTGGACAATTGGATAACTATATCCAAAAAAGCGAACATACCTAAACAAAAATTTCTAAAAATTTTAAAACTTTGCTTGGTTGACAATAATTATTTTAACTATGACAACAAAACATACACACAAACATACGGAATGCCAATGGGTAACCCATTATCCCCCACTATTGCGGACATTGTATTAGACAAACTACTAGACCAAACATACACAGAGCTACAAAAACACAATATAGGGATCAAATTTCTTGTAAAATACGTAGACGATATTTTCGCGATCATAGACAGGAGAGACATTGACAACATATTAAAACAACTAAATAACTACCACAACAGATTACAATTCACAATAGAGACTGAAACAAACGGAAGTTTACCCTTTTTGGACATTAAAATACATAGAAAACAAGACAGATAAATAACAGATTGGTACATGAAACCCACATCATCAGGAATAATAACTTCAATTCAACACAACCATGTTACCAAAAAATAAACACAGCATATAATCTGATTAATACAGTAACAGACAACAGTCACCAAATATTTCACGACAAAAACTACCTTAAAGCCACAGAAATTTTACTTAAAAATAGCTACCCTAGTAGGATAATCAAAAACTTAATACACAAAAAGAAAAATATCACAAAAGACACAAATAACGCCACAGACAAACAACCCATAACGTACATAAGTGTACCATACATATATACGATCACTGACAGAACAAAAAGTAATGACACCAATATTTAATAACAATAACATAAAATTAGCCCACAAGCCTAACCACACACTAAACAAACTATTCACAAAAACAAAAAAAAAATAGTCAAATTAAAACAAAATAATGTTATTTACGAAATAACATGTAAGGGAAACGAGAACGAAAACTGTAAACAAGTGTACATAGGAACGACAAAAAGGTCGCTTGAAAAGAGAATGACAGAACACAAAGCATACATAAGACACCAACGAATAAGCACAGCATTATCACATCATATACTAGATCATAATCACTCAGCTGATTTTGACAACATTTAAATATTGGACATAGAAAATAATTCAAACAAACGCTTTACTTTAGAAAGCTTACATATACAGAAAAAACTTACAACAACAATGAATACAAAAGAGGACAAAGACAAAGTAAACAATCATTATCAACTAACATTTTAAATAAATAAACGGACATGTCTTAATTTTTTACATATGAAATGTAAATGTAAACATTAAAGATGACAAAAACAATTAGGACAAGAAAAAACACAGAACACGTAAGTTAAGAAAATAATTGTGTTTATTTATAAGTATCAACATTGTGATTTATAGAATCAAATAAAGACATCCCCTGAAGAAGAAGCCATACAAGCTTAGAAACGTTGGGAGAAAATTGCAAATAATTTGTATGCATTTAAATTGTGACCAAAATTAGCCGTTTTTCTTTGGAAAAAAACTTTACCAAACACTAACAATATTTCTGTTTTGTTTTTTGGAAATGTAAATGATTTCCTACAAAAATTCATTTTGTAAACAATATATTTTAATAATTCTTATAAAAAAAATATCACAAATAACCAAAGGTATGAGTTTTTTTTTTGTATTATGCATTCGGTTTTTAATTTTTCATGAATATAATCGCAACTAAATGGATTTGTTTTCATATGTGTAAAAAAAAAACTATACAAAAGTACTTCATACGAAATTTGTTAATATAAAAAAATTCTGTAAGAATACAGTAAGTTTTCAATATTTCAATAAATTAGGAAACTTTATAATTTGGATAAAAAAAATTACATTAAAAACTTAAATTAGACTAAATATAAAATTTTTGTTGTTCCTAAGCTTTCTAAAAACCATTTAAGATAGATTATTTGTATACTTTGTATATGAGTATTCAGTAAGAAAAAAACATGATATTAAAAGAAATAAACAAGTTCCTTAAATAAATCTCTAATATTGTTTGGAATAATAATTGTAAGAATTTTTGTATCACGTTCCTAATTTTGTATATTTAATCAAAATTAACCTAAAGTATAAAAGTATTTAAAAAAATGTTTCATAAATTAAACTAAAAATTAAAAACTAAAAATTAAAATCCAAAATTAAAAAAACTAAAAACTTAAATTAGAAATTAAAAAACTAAAAACTTAAATTAAAAATTGAAAAGCAAATATAAAAACTAAAAAACAAAAATTTAAAATTGAAAAATCAAAAAATTAAAAAACTAAAAATTTAAAATTGAAAAATCAAAAAATTAAAAAACTAAAAATTTAAAAACTAAAACTAAAATTCAAAAACTAAAAATAAAAAACTAAAAACTTAAATTAAAAAACTAAAAACTTAAATTAAAAACTGAAAACCTAAAATCTAAAAACTTAAATTAAAAAATTGAAAAGCAAATATAAAAACTAAAAATTGAAAAATCAAAAATTAAAAAAAACTAAATAACTAAAAATTTAAAAAACTATAACTTAAGTAAAAGTTGAAAATTTAAAATCGAAAATAAAAAATATAAAAACTAAAAATATAAAAAAGCATAGAAACATGACTTCATGTTAGTGCGCTGTTTCAAATTTTTTCTTTGAATTAGTTCTACCTTTAATAAAATTTATAAACGATTCTAGTTATTACAACCACTTATTAAACTCTAAAATAAAACAATAATAAAAAAGAATGAAAATCTAAAATATTAATGAAAAACAACTATAGGAACTAATTGAAAACCATCTATCTATAATAAATTAAACTAAAAATTAAAAACTTGAATTAAAAATTGAAAACCTGAAAACTGAAAACTTATATTAAAAATTTAAAAGCAAAAATAAAATATTGTTTGAAAATCGTTAATATTTGAAAAAAAAAATAAAGATTTGATCGTTAATATTTGAAAAAAAAATATATATATATATTGGATTAATTCAATAGAAAAAAACATATAGACTTGAATAAACGATTATTTTCTTAAATAAATCTAAGAAAAAAATGGGTTTTGTGAATGGAATATATGTTGTCAGCTCTAAAAAAACTCAATAGAATATATAAAATGTATTTAAATTCAAAGTTAACGGATATATTTTTACTTAAAGAAGCTAAAATATATAAATGGAAAAGAACTATAGTAACTAACTGAAAGACATTTGAAAATAAAAAAAATAGCTTTGATTATGTGAAATATGATTTCAAAAATATTTTGAAAAAAACAACTATAGGAACTAACTGAAAGACACTTGAATATTCAGAGTTAATAAAAAAGAATGAAAGATCTAAAATATTAATGAAAAACAACTATAGGAACTAATTGAAAGACACCTATCTATAATAAATTAAACTAAAAATTAAAAACTAAAAATTTAAAAACTTGAATTAATAATTGAAAACCTGAAAACTGAAAAGTTAAATTAAAAAACTGAAAAGCAAATATAAAAAAATTGTTTAAAAATCGTTAATATTAAAAAAAAAAAAACAAGTAAGAGTGTTAAATTCGGCTGTGCCGAATCTTTGATACCCTCCACCTCGGTTTGAGTATTGATGATAAATGTAAACAAAATATTGGAAAAATATGCATGCATTTCCTATATGCATGCGTTTCCGGTTATATGACATAACTTCTCGTTTAATTTAGTTTTTGCTAATTAAATAGCTCGCCCTAACCTCCATTGCAAAGGTAATGGTTATGTAGGGTGGCTATATGCATTAAATCGTGCTTTTTTGGTTTTTAACTGGCCAAATATTTCTTCATTGCGGCCATATAGGTCGGATGGAGTAACAAAATAATAACCGAAAAAAGCTCTCTCTTTTCTTTCAAAAAAATATTGCCATATTTGGAAAACAGAGAATAAATTTATAATAATAAATAATTAAATTAGGGATGCCAAACGCAAAAAACCAAATATCGAAAAATTTTAAATAAAATAATTTGTTATCTTTATTTTCTGAAGAACTTCAAATATTCATCCAAAAAAAATTGTGAAAATTTATATATAAATAACATTCTCATCAAATTGCGTTTATTTATGTAACAATTTTCATGTTCGCAATTCCTAAATATCATTTGAGGTTTTATAAAATTCATTGAATTTAAATTAATGTTTTCTGTAGTCCGATTCTGTAAATTTCAACGATCCGACAATGACAAAATATATCGACAGCTATTGTTGTTTGCACTAAGGATTAAGTGATTCACTAAGTACATACATCTTAACGACAGTCGACAAATCTATTTTTCTATTTATTTAAATTGTAAACGAGTGGCATCTCTGTCAAAATAAGCGAAAAACACAAAGAAGAATAGAAAAAACAAATTTCTTCGTGTTTGGCAGGATGATTTTATGTTTATGTTTAATATCTCTATTTTTTTACTAATATTTCTGTTTATTTATTTGAAAATGAAATAATGAATTGAATATGCTATTTAATTTTTTTATTTATATATAAAAGTTTTTTAATAGAAGCAAAATATTTTCACCATTTTATGATTTTTATTTATGTTTGACGACATTTCAACCTAACTCGTAGTGTCCGCTTGTCGAAAAAATTTTGGATCGATTTTAACCCCTTTCCCGTGACCCAATCGATCTGAAACTTTGCAGGCAGGCTCGTGGCAATGACAGAAATGATCTAGTAAATTTTTTTAGTGATGCCAAAACAATGGAAACTTTTAAATTTTTCTACCAGAGTTGATAAAAAAAATGTACAGTGGGTTAGTTTTTATTATATTATTACCACAACGACCACAAAAACAACAAGTCCAGCTATGACAACAACACAACATTTAGGATAACAACAAGAACAATATAGAAACATCATATTTTTCATTTTTTTTTTACTTTTTCAGAGATTTCCCTGGACCTGTTCCACCGATTTTAATGATTTTTGAAATAGAAATCTTCCCATGAATTTGTTGAATCACTCTCACTAAAAATGATCACCTTAGCTATCCTATTGAGGGCGTGATCGTGACAAGAACAACATAGAAAATTATATTTTTCAAGACTTTTTTAGTTCTTTATTCAAATCGCGGGCCCTAATTGACCGATGTGGACGATTTCAAATAGCAAACTTCTCAGGATGTTAGTGAATCATTTTATATGTCAAAGAGCACCCTAGCTGCCCGATTGATGCCGTCATCGTGATTTCCACAGACGGACAGACGGACTTCGCTATATCAACTCCGGTTGTTATAAGGATCACAAATATATATATTTTATGGGGTCCAAATTTTTTTTTCTAATTATTACAAACGGAATGACAAACTTATATATACCCTCTGCACACTGGAGTGGAGGGTATAAAAATATAAAGATTTGATCGTTAATATTTGAAAAAAAAAAATAAAAATTTGGTCTGATGTAATAACTAATTTAGTAAATAAATATTAAAGTCTGAAAAGTGGTATTAAAATTCGTTATAATTTAAATTAATAAGAAACAAAAAAAAAACATATTGGAATAATTCAATAGAAAGAAACATATAGACTTGAATAAAAGAATATTTTCTGAAATAAATCGAAAAATGGGTTTTAGAATGAAAAATAGGTTGTCAGCTCTAAAAAAAACTCAATAGAATATAAAAAATGTATTTTAAAGTCAAAGTTAACGGTTACATAATAAAAAAGCTAAAATATTTTGGAAATGAAAAAGAACTGTAGTAACTAACTGAAAGATACCTGAAACTAAAAAATAGTTAAAAAATTTGATCATGGCAAATATGATTTCAAAAATATTTTGAAATAAAAATTTGAATATGATAATTTTTTTTCATTAAATTAGTAATAGGTTTAATAAAACCATATAATTCTATAAACGAAAAACTTAAACTTTTAAAAAAGAATATTTTCTAAGTAAAGAATTCTTTATAAAACAAAAAATAACTAACTGAAAAATACCTATCTATCCTACACTGAAATGTTCTAAGAAAAAATGCAATGTAATTACATTTTAAATATTTTATTCATTTATTTTAGACGTAAAAAGTATCATTTTATAAAGTTTAAAAATTTTTTAATTAAAAAAGAAAACTAAAACTGTATGAAAAAAAAAGTAAATAAATGTTGACCTTAGAGGTCAAATATTCAAATTTAATGGAATAAAAAAGTTGCCACCTCTAAATTCAAAAACTGTACTGTATGAAAAACTGCATTTGGATGTTTTTGTATATATGTGAACAATAAAAAATATGTTTGTGTTAGTAAACAGCAATAAATAAAGCTTTTGTTTGTGGTTAAATGATTTTACAATGTTGTGAAATTAAAATTTAATATAAAAACTACGATACTAAAACATTAAAATTGTATTGTGAAATAAAAATTTAATATAAAAAACACTTTGAATTAATTAAAGATGCAATATAAATATAATTATAAAATAAAATATATATAATAAAAAAAAGAATGAAAAAGCAATTCAAAACTGTTAAATATTCAAAGTTAACGGAATAAAAAGTTGCTATCTACTTATAACAAAAAAATTGTTTTAATTTGTTAACATAGCAGTGAACATGTGTGTAAAGGTGTTTGTGTTAGTAATCAATTTTAAGTTAAGCTTTTGATTTGTTAAACAAGGTGGAAATAATTTTAACAGAGGGCGATACAAAAAAATTTTTTTAAAAGGTTTCAAAACATGAATAATAATAATAATTAATGGGTGATTCAAACAGTATCAGAGCTGTCAAACTGTATGAAAAAATGCATTAGGTTTCTGAACATGAATATTAATAGCTAGAGGGCTATTCAAAACTGGATGAAAAACTATATTTAGGTTTCTGAACATGAGTAATAGTTAGTGGGTGATTCAAGCAGTATGAAAACTGTCAAACTGCATGAAAAACTACATTTAGGTTTGTGACTTTGCTAAAAATAGTTTTGCCAGCCAAGAAAACCAGTGTTGCCACCATAACAATTGAATGAATTAGGCGGTGTGCTTTGGTTGATTGTCAATTTCAATCTGTTTATTTAACCCTTAAATGCGCACTGTATCTTTTAAGATACAACCGAAAAAAAATCCTTCAATTCCAATTTTGGTCCAAATTTAATAAAATTAAATTTGACGTATTTAAAACATCATAACTCAATATTAAACAATGATACCTTTAAGAAAGTCTTCAGCGCATGGTAATTGGATGTTACATAATATTAAGCGAGGATACTTAAGGGATTTTAAAAAATTCAGGATAGTGTAAAAATATTTCATTAAGCGTAAAAAGTGTTTACAAAAGCTTTTTCTTTCAAAATTTGGCTACAGAGCGTTATTTAATGGTTGTAACTCTAAAGATACACTGCACATTCGTCTACAGACCACGTATTCGTTTTTATTTGAATTATGTTCTCTGTTACGGTGCAAGTTTATTTATACTTTATGCTTTGAACCAGCAGGGTCTACGTTCGGAGTCTTGCTTTGTTTACATGATTAAATATTTTGAGTGTTTTAATAAACGACAGTTCATTTTAATTGATATTACAATTTATAACTAAGAATTTTTAAGTCATGTCAGGATTTAGAAAGGTTGATGGAGTCAATATGACTGATAAGGAAGTTTGTGAATTTCTGTACAATAGTGAGGGTATTACTTACGATAGTATGGACAGCAGTGACTCAGATGAAGATGACATGCAAGTTACAAATTCATGTAAAAAGAAACCAGAGCTCCAAGGAGCTACTGGAATGCTATTGATTCAGAATGACGATAATATAGAAACTGATAGTGAGGATGAAATTGATATTGAAGGATCTATACATGATTCTTTCATACAAATTGTAAATGATGATAATAATCATGACCTTCCGGTCCGATATGAACCGTTAGATTTAACACCTTCTACTTCTAATGCAAAGACTTATACTACTTACGGCCCGACAAATATTTGGAATTCTTTTTTTTCCGAGTTTAGTGGGGTTTATATAAGTCCCAAGTCATCGGAATTTGAAAAAGTTTTATGGAAAAAGGCACATCTTCAATATGATGCTAACCAAGTTCAGTTTGGAGGCGATAGTGACCTTACAGACGATATAAGAGCTTTACAAACGCCTTGTAAAGTTTGGTGTCATTTATTTCCAAAATCATTGGAATAAGAAATAGTATTAGAAACCCTAAAAAATGCTGGTGTAAATCAATCTTTTACTTTTACAGTGTCAGATCTACGAAAATTTATAGGCATTCTCTTTTACATGACGTATTACAAACTTCCAAATTCCAGAGACTATTGGTATTCAAACAACCACCGAAGTGTTCACATAATACAAGCCCAAATGCCTATGAAACGTTTTGATAAAATTCGGGAGCTCCTACATTTTAATGACAAAAGCAAAATGCCTGATCGAAATGGTCCCAATCGTGACAGGCTTTATCTAATTCGGCCGGTTATCGATACCCTAAACATAACTTTTTCTACCGTACCGAAACTGAACAGATTAAGTGTAGATGAGCAAACGTGCTCTACAAAAATCGGAAGTTATATGAAACAGTATTTACCGAACAAACCTAAAAAATGGGGCTTTAAATTGTTTGTACTGTGCCAACATACACGGTATTGAAGTGACCACATTATCATGAAAGACAATAGAATTGTCAATCTTATTTCAAATATGTCGGTACTAAGCCCCCATTAGATGTACATATATAATACTGAGAGTGAACCTTTAACAATTAAACGCTTTGACAAAAAGCAAAAATCTATCAAAAGTATTCCATGTCCACAAATCATTAAAGATTATAACTGTCACATGGGCGGAGTAGACTTGATGGATATCTCAATTGACCGGCATAAAATATCAATGAAAAGCCGAAAGTGGACAATCAGAATATTTTACCACCTTCTTGACATGACATGTGTAAATGCCTGGATTCTTTATAGAAGAATCAACAAGGATAAACCAGAATCTGAAATACGATTGGTGGATTTCAAATTGGAAGTGGCTGATGCATTTTCATATAACACAAAAACTGTTCCAGTTAGAAGACGTCCAAACTTAGAAAAACAAATAGAAGAAAAAAGACGAAAGCCGAATACATATCCAGCGCTAACGAAGGACACCCGGCTAGATGGAGCCAGCCACTGGATTTCAGTGGATAAAAAGGTGAGATGTAAGATGCCTAAATGCTCAGGTAAAACCAAAAAGTTTTGTATGAAATGTAAGGTAAATTTGTGTGCGACAGCTGAAAAAATTGCTTTTATGATTACCATAACTTTTAATTATTTTTATTAACTAATTTTGTTGATTTTTTTGTTTTTATTATATGAATTTTATAAATTTATTTTATTGCAAATTGAATTTACTATGTTAATTAAAATTAACTATTATTTTTATAAATAAAAAAACTTTTTAATATATTTAAAAATTAAAAACACCGTATTTTACTTCGAAGACTAATATGTAGGATAGTGCGCATTGTATCTTTTAAGATACAACCGCTATTTAGAAAAAAAATCATACAAAAAAATTTAAAAAAAACGTGGTACGCAGTTATTATTTTTTTATAACTAAACATATTATATATTCTTTTCACTATAATTGGCGCATGTAAGGGTTAATTCAATAGAGGAGGTATATGTATATAGTACAAATATTGATTACTTAGCATTTACAATAATTATGTCAATAAGTTATTATTAAAATATTTGGTTTCTTGTTCATTCTGAGTGTTTCTTACTAAAGATTTCACAGCAACCTGAGTTGCATATTTACTGGCTGTTTCAAGAGATAAACCGTCCGACATATACGCATCCTCCAATGCTTTCGTGAATTCTTATATTTCCTTGACATATGATTGTTGTGCTGTTTTATATTCATAAGCTTCGCTGAGAGAACATCAACCGTTTCTCCCTTCACAGCACTTCTAAGTTTCTGAATGATCCTTTGAATTGTTGTTTGGGAAGAAATCAAATTTCGAGTAGTGCCCTTTAGTTTGGTCTTGATTACATTTACGGCCAACGGTTCATGAATATCTTTTATCGTCTCCACTATGCTCAAGGCATCAATGAAACTTTGCAAATTTTCGGGTTTCCCATCAAAATCAGGCAAAATCCTAGTTACCGTTACCAAAAACTCAATAGTGTTCTGAGGCATATTTGAGCTTTCCCTATCAAAAAGTTCTATATTGTCTTCCGTTTCGTTTTCGGAAAAATCTTCGCTTCCCGAGCTCTGTGCGCACTTTGCGCTCTTAGTCAGTGAGTGTGGAACCTTAATATGCAAGTTATGTTTTGCGGAAATTTTCAAAATTCTATCTCTACAATCATCATAAATAGTGATCGCTACCTTATAGTGTACTGTTTTCAATTTATGCTCGTATCTATTAAATAATTCACGTAATAATTCAAAATTATCGAACAAGATTTTCTTATGCTTCTCTATAGTATCACTTCTAATTGTTATATTTTTATTCAAACACTTATATGATCGTTTAATCTGTCCTTCCTATGATTTTAACGTCTTTAATACTTGGGACCAGGCGTCCATTAAATTCTCTCTATTTCACTAATCTGACCCTGGTACCTCTTTTTTTATCATTCTATTATGCGTTCTATATATCTTTAAAGCTAATTCTATAATTGCTACTTTTGTGATTATAAGCAAGTATAGTTTTATTTGCTCAAAACCATTATCATTCTGTTCTACAACTACATCATTTATTACATTAGCCCTTGGGTCTGCTATTTTCGTTTCTTTACTACCCATCTCATAAATGTGATATACAAAAAAAATTAAATTTAATAATTTATATTAATATTTCAAAAAAAAGTTAATTGATATTCCGTTCTAATACATTCTTATAACAATTAAATTGTTTAAAATAATATATAAAAAAAATATGTATATATGTATATAAATTTATGCTCTTACAAATTTTATATAATTTTATCCGAGTTTCAATAACAAAATCTTCATAGTACGAGTATTTTTTTTTATAAAACAAACAAACAAAATTTTGAACATGGGCGAAGTATGCACTCTGTTAAAAGCTAGATTATTATTATTATATATTTTTTTTTACTAATAAAAGTTATTTCTTTCCATATAACAATACAAAATATAACAATAAACTTCATTTCTATTTGTTGACTTTATTTTCCGGGTTTTCTGGTGTAGAACTGCTCGCCATTAGTGTTTTCGAAAACTGGTAAATACGTATTTGCCTTTGTATTTTGTCAATTTTGTTTACTAAGTATCCCTCTCTTCTCTTTGGTGGTCTTACGACCGGAACTTTCGTAAGGTCTGGAGGTATATATAGTTCAAATATTTATTACTTAGCATTTACAATAATTATGTCAATAAGTTATTATTAAAATATTTGGTTATTATCTAGTTACAATGTTCGTATACTATTTAGAATGTTGTAATAGAACGCAGTAAAACAATGTGTCATTAACTTATCATCCAGTTACAATGTTTGTCTATTGTTCACATATAATGTAATATTAGGCTAATTATGTTATGTGTGTTGTGTGCGACTATAGTACTCGCTACACCACCCTTAAAGAACTTGATGTGCACATATGTACTAGAAAAGTGGTGAAGAACCGGCACAAACTACCTACTCAACCGCCTTTGTTATATTAATTCTAGATACATAAAGAACACTCGCTATTTCCTAGTCACCACGTGATGACTGACGCTATTAATAAAGATCATTTTAGACTTAACCTCGGAGTTTTTATTTAAAATAGAACAAGACCCTCATGGTCAACACAACATGGTGGCACCGGTGAAGATTTAAAAAACAAAGACTGTTATTAAATTAAATTGAAAAAACTAACAAATTGTTAACAAATTAAATTGAAACAAGTAAGAAAATTATAGTCAGTCTAGACCGACACTACGATACCCTATACCATACGTTTACGACCGTATCTCCAAGGTCCAACTAATTGGATATAGAAAATAAGCATAAATCAAATTTGAGTGACATTGTTATTGATTTTGTTGCCTTTGAATATGAAAAAGTTCATATCGGATGCTATATTTGGTAAGGTAACTTATTTTTTGCAAAAATATATAAATACCAAATTTGAGAGAAATCTGTGCAATATTTTTGTTTTTGATATACTTAAGTGAAGATCGGGAAGCAGCTTTATATGGAGGCTATGACCCAGAATTGTCCTATAGGGTTTATTTTTGGACTACTAATTAATGGGAGTAATAAACATACACAAACCCAATTTGACCGAGATCTATAACATAATTTGGATTTTATGACAATTTAAGTCCATTTCATAGGGGTCATTTCTATGGGGACTTGATCTGAACATGCACCAATTTTCACTAATTTCAATAGCGTTCATGCTATGGCCGCTTTTGTGCCAAATTTCATCAAAATATATTATGAATATATTTACGACCTGTAGTTTGATTACAAGGTTTACATGGACACACAGATAGACGGACGGATGGGCGGACGGAGGACTTCGCTAAATCTACTCAGAAAGTGAGTCTGAATCGATCGGTGTAATAAAAGATGGGTCTTCTATTGGTCCAACTGGAGAAAAAGGTTTGAGCGCTTGCGCTTGCGGAAAACTGCAATTATGGTAATTTAAAAAAAGACTTAATCCGAGATCGAATTGTAGTGGGGATGCTTAATACAAAGGTAAGCGAACAAATGCAGTTGAAGTCTGATTTTACGCTAAAGATTGCAGTAGATACAGCTCTTCAAGCAGAAATTCAAATAAAGCAGTCAATAATAATTAAAAATGACAAACAGAAGTACAACATTAAGACGCTTCAATCAAGTAGCAGTGTACAAAACGAACATCGACATCAGGAGGGACAACAGCGGCGTTCTAAAAAGTTGGCATCTAATGATAATGGTAACTATAAAGGTAATAACATTGATAAATGTATTTATTGTGGATATAATAAATACATTTGTCCAGCTAGAGAAAAATTTTGTAACATTTGGACATTTGGGACATTTTTCAAATGTGTGCAAAAAGAAAAATGAAAAGAATTTTGTATTTAATAAACATAAAAGAATAAATGTAGTGAATGCAGAAAATACTAACAATTATGAAAATGTTAATTACATGATCGGAACTATTAAAAGATTATTTACGGACAATACTAAAGCATCAGGTGTGAGTTTGTGGTACATTCAGTGTACGGTGGTTGAATTCAAAAGTGAATTAAATTTTCTTATAGATACGGGTGCAGATTGCATTTGCATTCCAAAAGATTTTATTTCAAAAAATCTTAAATTAAAAATTTTAAAAACAAATACTAGCTTAAGGAGTCCAGATGGGATATCGCTTAATGTGGTGGGTGTTGCGAAATCAACTTTAATTGTTAAGAATAGAAAATTTTCAGACGATATTTTTATTATTGAAGGTCTTGAAGCTCCCATCTTGGGACGAAATGCAATAGTTCAATTAAATATTCTGCAGCCCCCGGCATTAGAGAATTTTTTCGTTTCCAAAAAAGAAAGTGGGGATAGGTATTCACGACTTGTTGAAGTTTATCCACAGGGGAAGTAAACGTAAAGATAAAGAACAATGTAATTCCTTTTGTGCAGACAATACCCAGAAGAGTACCGATTCCTCTATTGCCAAAATTGAAAGCTGAAATAGAGAGATTAATAAAATTAAACATAATTGAACGTACAGGCGATGTGACGGATTGGGTCAATCCCATATTGGCCATACCAAAAGCGAATGACGAAATCAGGCTTTGTGTTGACTACACCCAGCTAAATAAAGCGGTAATCAGGCCATAATTCCCAATGCCAAAAATTGAATTTTCTCTAGCTAACATTAAGGAAGCGACAATATTTTCAAAAATTGATGAAAATAAAGGATTTTATTAAATAAAGCTTAGTCCGGAAAGCCAATTACTTATTTGTTTTATATGTCCATTTGGACGTTTTATATTTAAAAGACTACCCTTTGGCATTTCTTGCGCGTCGATTTTCCAAAACCCGAGAATAAAACAGAGGTTCAGCGTTTCCTGGGGATGGTGAATTTTGTTGCAAAGTTTATCCCTAATCGTTCTAAATTATTACAACCTATTAATGTGTTAACAGGCAAAGTTGACTTTGTGTGGACAAGTTCCGAAAAAAGTTTTTTTTTAGATAAAGAACACTAACAAAAACTCAAACTTTAGCATTCTACGATCCCTCGAAACAGATAATCATTAGTTCAGGCGCATCTTGCTACGGTGTAGGAGCATGTCTTTTTCAAGTGGACAGTCAAGGTAACAGACAGGTGGCTTCATACATATCTAGAACTATGACTGATACGGGAAGTCGTTATGAGCGTGCAGCTCTGGGAATAACGTGGGCAGCAGAAAAATTGGCCGAATATGTAACGGGTGTCCAAGTGATATTTTAAACCGACCATAAGCCGTTAGTACAGATTTTACAATCGAAAAATTTAGATAATTTAACACCAAGACTACAACGATTTAGAATGCGCCTCATGCGTTATGACTACTTAGTGGTATATGTACCAGGTAAAGATTTGAAAATAGCCGCCGCTTTGTCCCGGAGCCCTATTCCTTGCCAAGAAAACGATCCTCAGGAATTAGGAGTAGAAACGGAAGCTTTTGTACGATTTGCCGTGAGACATTTACCTGCAAAGGATTATTGTATAGAGAAAATTATAAATTTTCCAAAAAAAAACAAGACCCAGTATGCAAACGGTTACGTCAGTTTACATCGGATGGGTGGCCATCTCGTAATAAATTACCTGATTTTATGGTCCCTTATCACCAGTATCGGCAAGTTATTTCTTTTTCGGAAAATTTATTGTTAAAAGATACACAGATTATTATCCCTCCAGATATAAATAACGAGGCAATAAATTGCATTCATTCCGGGCATCAGGGCATTACAAAATGTCGTAGGATGGTTCAGTTATAAAATTTGATAAAAAATTGTCCAAACTGCATCGAAGAGAGAAAAAATCCTAAGGAAACATTTAAGTATTAAAATCCTAATACTCGAGCTATGGAGAAAATAGCCTTTGATCTCTTTAAATACGAAAAAAGGTATCTAATAATAACCGACGGTATTTCGAATTTTTCCACTTATCAGAAGACGATATAATAGAAAAAGTTAAAGAATTTTTTTCACAGTATGGTATTTTTTCTATATGCAGATGTGACAACGGCCCCCAATTTCAATCAAAATTTAAGCAATTTGCATTTCAACGGTTCTCCCTGCAGAATTAATGATGGGCCGCAAAATTAAATCATTAGTTCCAATGTTACCTAATTTGTTAGAAACAGGGAATGATAAAGTAATGGTAAAAGAAATTGAAAATAAAGAAAGACAAATTCAAGATTATAATAGAAGACATAGAACCAAAGATCTCTCGGAACTAAAAAAATTGGATAGGGTATGGATTGTTCAGTTTGGAATCAAACTCTGATTTTTGTATGGAGTTAGTATCTCCTACAACGTAATTTCTTAGAACGCGGCATTATTTATGAACCTATTCCTTGCATTGTAGGGTTGCCTTTATGTAGGTTTTTAGTTATGTCAAAAGATATTTTTGCACCAGATTTTAAAGACCATCTGTGGACTTTGTTTAATGCGTCTTGTAAAATGTCGCTGCATTCCAAGTTGTTATTTTTTTTTTTGAATAAGATATATAGATCATCTGCATAAATACAATGAGCAACATTTATTAATTAATTAATTACATTTACTAATTGTAAGACTAATTTCACTGAATGCAATGACAAATAAAGACGACCCTTATGGACCCTGCAGTGGGTATGTTGTAGAGTAAACACCATTTTTTCTTACCCGAATTTTTCTATTGTTTAGGTATGATTTGACGCAGTTAAAGATCTTGTGTCCGACTTTCCATTTATTCAGGTTATTAAAAATAACATGGGCCGCAACTCTACTGAAGGCTTTTTCAAATTCAATAGACATGATTGATGTATGGTTACGAGATGAAAACCTTTCCGGTTTTAACTTGGTTACGGGCAATTAGATTATTTTTTTCAGTGAACCAATATAGACGTGTAGCTATTATTTTCTCAAGAACTTTACTAAGGCATGATATTAAAAAAATTGGACGGTATGAGAGAGAGTTTTTTGATGTTTTTGAGATAGGAATTATAGTTGAAACTTTCTAGGCAGTTGGTTATAAAGTAATAATAACCTATTTTTTGAGTGAGGACTCTTTTATCATTTATAGGAAACCAGTGGTTGATCCCTTTACCTTTGATAAACAGATTGATAGTTCTACAGGTGTGAATATGAAGTGCATTGGAGTTTGTCCTAGCATTGGGTTTAATGTTGCTGTATTGAGTTTTAAATTGATTATAAAGTTGAGTAAAATTACTATCGGAGGAGTATGCTGACCATTCAGTGGCAAATGAATCAGCTTTTAGAGAAGAATTTTATTATTAGTATTGTTGTTCGAAAGTCTATTTATTTTCCTCGATATGTCACCAATTTATGAATTTCTATTAATATTATTGATAAAGTTTTCAAAGCTAACTATTTTTTGCTTTTACATTGCTTTTCGGAATTTTGCATTTTCTTTTTTAAAAACTTAAGTTGGGAGTTCTTGGTGATTTTTTGAAGTTTTCCCATGCATTTATTTAAAATTATCTTAAGGCATTGATTTTTTATTCCACCAAGGAACATGAGTTTTCTTTTTTTTTTAGATGATTGTGGTATTGTTGAATTTGCAGCAGTTCTTATGGCTTTTTTTTAATTAAATATGCCTCTCTATTTATATTTTGTAGATGGAGGTGTTTTTCGGAGTTCAAGGTCCTCCTGGGAAATTTGGGCCAATTAGTCAAGTTTACGAAGGAATTGAGATCTTTGATTATTATTTCTTAATGAAATGTTGATAAGGATGGGAAAATTATAGCTGCTGTACATCTCATCTAATATGTCCCGGAGGTTAGATTTAACAGTTTAGGAGAGCATAATGAAATATCCACATGCGTTAATGTTCCATGCGTAGAAAGGTGAGTTGGTCGACCATCATTAAGAATACATAAATCTGATGATAAGATTGAAACTTCTGGGGTTGTTGCTTTAAGAGCCCCAAGCTACGTTCGAAGAGTTAAAGTCCCCAATGACGAGTTTTGGAGTAGATATAGAGTTAAATAAATTTGTGAGTTCTTGACAGGAAAATGTTTGACATGGTGGTATATACGCAGAAATAATTGTATATTTAATATTTAATTCAACTTCCAGGATCAGCGCTTGTAGTGAAGAATTTATATGGATTTGTTTATGAGGTATATTATTTTTTTTTAATACACCTACTCCTTGTTTAGAATAATTAATCAGAGGAGAATTAAAAAAGTAGGCAGAAAAGTCTTTAGGTGGAATTGGAGTAAAATTGTGGGGACAATGTGTTTCTTGAATATATATAAAGGATCGGTTGTGCTCGTTTATTAACAGGCGTGTGAGTTTGGAAAAATGAGATATGAATATTGTAGTGGGTTGATTATTAATACTTAAGTTTTGATCTTCAGTTGATTTAGTTTTTTATGTTGTTTTATTTTGTTTCTTATAAAAACGCTGCATGAATACATTAAATTTCATTACTAAACTACTGTAAATACTGTACGGGTGCACTGAAACAAAATAATATAAATAATAAAACAAATAGTGACAAATACTTAGACTCTCTTGTAAGAAAAAATCACTGTTCTCTCATCTCTCATTACACTACATACTCATATTCAACAAGCATGAATTCTGTCTTGTAGTAAGTATTTGAAATATTGGCTCCTACACAAAATTTTTGGAGTAACACTAAGTCTTGTTTACATTGTGTTTATGACGAAACCAGAGTTCATTAGCTTACTTTGATATTTTGTTGTTATTTACTTTGTTATTTTTTGTGTTGCAGCGTGTTACATATATGTATATTTTTTTACTTGATATGGAAATGGAAATATTTTAAAAACTTAGAAAGGATGAAAATAAAAATGTTCTAAATTCTCTTAGGCATCAAATCATTTTACTTGTGAACCGAGGTTGAGTGAAACAAATTCGATTTCTGAAAATCTTTTAAGTGGCGAACTAATTTTAAATAGTAGAAAGGGAAGAAGCAAGGTTTGGGAAGTCTTTACCACAAAACAGTTGTAACGAAAGTGATACTGAAGTGGGTTATACATAGTTGCAGACCTTATAATTTGGTAAATGATGATGGGCTACAAGAAGTGTTGGAAGAGTTTGTGTCGGTTGGAGCAAAATTCGGTTCTAATGTAGATATTGGAAAAGCGATCCCGCATCCAACAACAGTTTAGCGAAATATTGAAGAATTTTTCTATGGTTGTTTTCAACGCGTAAAATCTAAAATAGCTGTAATTGAAGAAAATGGATTTGGCTTAACGTCAGATATTTGAACTGATGATTATTTAAGGGAAAAGCTATATTGCTTGAACAATGCGTTTTTGTAAATATGAAGCATTGTGGGTTCGATTACTTCGTTTAGAGTCAATGGAAAGCGAAAGTTGTACAAGTAAGTATTCTGTGTATGCAAATTAAAATGCACAAAAAATATCGTAATTGTGAACAAGGGTTTTTATGTACACTTTTGAGCTTATTTGAACTTTCATGATTCTTTCAGGTATATAATTTTTTGCGTCATTTATTTTTGGAGAACTTAATTGAAAATCAAACATTTTGGTTTTAAGAATTCTAAAACTACCTTTATTCTTTATTCTATTATGTAAGTTATGCAAATGGACCATTTGGCATGGAATGACCCTTATCATTAAAAATTCGTCCATAATTTACTCACAAATTTTGACTATTCAAAGAATCATGAAAAGTCAAATAAAGGTCAAAAGTTTGAAAGAAAATTTTGTTCCTCTTTCGATTCTATATAAATTACATCCAGTGACTCTATCATCAATACAGTTTCTATACCACTATGTGGTTTAGGTATAATGACTTTGTGCTGCTGTTTGTAACTACCAAAAATATTTGACCTAGACCCTTCTTTTATTATACCGATCGACTCAGAATCACTTTCTGAATCACTTTCTGAGTCGATTTAGCACGTAAGCTTTTATCGGCCATAGGATGAACACTATTGAAATTGGTGAAATTCGGTCCATGTTCAGACCTAGTGCCCATACAAATGACACCTATGAAATTGACATAAATTGCCATAAGATCCAAATTATCATATAGATCTCAGTCAAATTGGGTTTGTATGTGTTTATTATATCCATTAATCAGTAGTCCAAAAATAATCCCTATTGGCCAATTTTTAGTCATAGGCCCCATATTGAGCTGCTCCCCGATCTTCACTTAAATCTATCAAAAAGCAAAACTATTGTACAGATTTTTCTCAAAATTGGTTTGTATATATTTTTTCAAAATATAAGTGACTTTACCAAATATGGTCAGGATTGGTCCATTTTTCGACCTAGTCCCCATATAAATATAGCGCCCGATATGAACTTTCTCATATCTGCAGCCAAAAAAATTAATAACAATGACTCTCAAATTTGGTTTATGCTTATTTTCTATATTCAATTAGTTGGACCGAAGAGATAGGGTCCCTAAACCATGGTATAGGGTATCGTTTAGTCGGGCTAGACCGACTATACTTTTCTTACTTGTTTTAAAAATATATATTCTGGATATTTGGGTGCTCTAATAATACAGTCAGATTCACTCATTTCATTCGATCCATTTACATTTATCGGCGAAAATATATATAAAAAACCTCAAAAGCTTCTTGTGGATTTTGAATGAGATTTTTCCCATAAATCAATAATAGGTACTGATAGAGGCACAAATATGATGAAAGGTTCAGTTCGAATCTAATTCTCTTTACGAACGGTTGTGTAAATAATTAAAGCGCTTAGAGTACAGCTATTTAAAATTAAAAACAAGTGTATATTTTTATTTTTGCAATTGCTTATTCTTGATCTCATTTGAACTCACGTGAAGACAATCCAGCTTAAAACAGGAATAAAAATTTAGCGATGGCCCGAGGGGCCAAATCTTCATCAAAAAGAAAGCTCCTTGCGAACAAGAAGATTACAAAACTTCCTCCGGGTTTTGTTAACCCGAACATTGCGTCAACTTCAAGCAACAGATTTAGCCTGCTTGCAGGCCTCAATGATATGGACGTAACTCCTGTATCAAATATTAACGATGTTAAGGAACACACCCCTCCACCTAACGCCTCATTTACAGAAATACAAAAGCTGCTTGGTAAGGATTGAATTTTCAAACATACTTCAATTGGTACCAAAATTTTTGCTCCAAGTAAAGAAATGCACGAATGCTACAAGCAAATACTTAAAGAGAGTAAGATGGAGTTTCATTCTTATGGCTCCAAAGAAAATAAGTTATACACCACCTTCTTACACGGTTTACCCCGCATAGACTCTGAGGAAATCTCCAAGCAGCTAAAAAACTACAACCTATCCCCTTCTTCCTAACTGAAATAGTCACCAAATTCAGTTCGAACAATAATGCAGTTTACAAAGTTCAATTTGTTCGTAAAAATTTTAACCCAACTGCCTTAAAAAATGTACGAACAATTTCCAATATTATAATTTCTTGGAAAAAATACAAATCGAGATCCAGGAACAAACCAACTTAATGCTGGAACTGCTTAATGTATGGCCATGGCGGTGAACATTCTGCGTGTATGATATGTGCAGAATAACATCATACAAGTGTGTGTCCGTTTAACACAAATGAAAAAAGACCAGCTGTTTTTACATGATTTAATTGCAAAAAACATGGAAAAGAGAGAACTGATCACTCTGCAAACGATATCAACTGTCCGTTACGTTCTCTCTATTTGGAAACTAGAACAAGAGTTACTTCTAAAAGTCAGAATAACAGCAGACAGCAACAAAATAACTCAATTTAAAGTGGGATATTTCCCTAATTTAAGAAACAACAACACAAATTGTACAATAACATCAATAATAACAGCAAAGCTACATATGCTAACCAGCTGAAAACAGACAACGATTTATTTAGCATTGATGAGCTTTTTGATATTTTCACTACAGCTATGGATGATTTGCATTGGTGCACTTCAAAAGTACAATAAATCAAAGTTGTAATGTCAATGGTAAAATACGCCCATGGATTGTACTAATTTAAACGAATTCAAAATGCTTCACTTGAATGCTAATGGCATTTCAAACTTTTCTAAATTAGAACAATTTGAAATACTAGTTGAACGAGAAAATATTAAAATAGCGTCTTTGAATGAAACATTTTTTCAGAAAATCATAGACCCTACTTTAAAAATTATTATTTATATAGAAGTGACAGAACAGATGCAAGGGGAGGAGGAGTAGCTCTGTTAATTCCTAAATCTGTCGCACATAAAAACCTCTTTATATCAAACACCTTATCAATCGAAAACATCTCAATTGAAGTTATTATAAATAATAGACCTATTGTTGTATCTTCGTTATATTCACCAAGATATGCCCATAACTTTTATGCTGATATCTTCAACCTAACACCTTCCACCAAAGAATACATATTTTTTGGTGACCTAAATGCCAAACATTGTTCTTGGAATTGCCGTTCAAATAATACGGCAGGAATCGCACTCAACAACCTACAGCAATCAAGCAATTTTTTCATTCACTATCCTCATAGTCCAACCCTGTTCCTTCATCAACACAATCGCGAAGCATCCACAGTCGATATTATTTTAAGCAATTCCGCTTTAAATATAGACGTAAAAACAATGGATTACGAAATACCATCAGACCATCGCCCCATTATATGTACACTTAAAAGATCAATGGCCTTGTTGACCTCAATTATTATGATTATAGTGCAACCAACTGGAACATTTATATGAATTTTTGAATAAAATCACGTTAAATTCGGATATATACAATACCAAGGTAGTAAATACAACAATTTATTAATGTAGTTTTCGAAGCAAGGGAAGTGTCTACACCTAAAATAACTCAACAAAATAATTACACATTACCAGAAAGTACTGTGAAATATATTAAACTAAGAAGAAGCTTTAAAAGAAAAAGCCAACGATCTTCAAATATAGCCGAGCAAACTTTTTATTATCAATGTACTAAGTTTCTAAGTAACATGATTGATAAAAGTATTAATTTGGAACGCAATAAGAAGTGGTGTCAATTATTATCCAATCTAAAACCAGGTGATAAATCATTTTGGAAAATAAGCAGGAACTTGCGAGGAAAAGGAAAAAATCAAATCTCTTTGTCCAAGCAAATAACCTCACTTCGAACTACAACCACTCAGCGGATACAGTAATAAATACAACAGTGAATAATTTTAAGAAAATCCTTGTTCTGAATCATCATTTATACATCTCTAGAAGAAGTAATGAATATTGTCTCATCAATAAAACCCTCAATATCTGGTTTTGACAATGTTCCCAACCTGCTCTTAAAGAATCTATAATAACTTTGTCCTTATCTTCTCTACTTTATTATTTATTTAAAACAACCTTTTTGATTTGCGTTTACGAACAGCCGCTTGTGCGACTGTTCTGATTTAAAATCTTTTATTGACTGACTTCTTTATTCTCTCTATTATACTTAAAACTAGCTTATCGTACGCGCATACATAAACATTGTACACGCGTACACATACATTCAGACTTAAAACTAAACCTAATCGTGTAGACTGCGTACTCAGCAGTTTCTCACGATTAGAGAGCTGTTAGCGTGGATATCTGCATTGGAATGCAGAGTGTTTTATTGCATGTCTATGGCATGGCAATGTACACTGCTCAAACACGCTACACCTCCCTTTTTCAGAAAAAGATTGATCAATAATCATTCGATCAATCTTTTATATAAGTAGGATTAAGTTATCTAAATTACAAATTAATTTAATTTTATTACATAAAATTTCAAAAAAAAAAAATTTGTTCTCTTATTTTTTTTTTTTTAATTTAGTTTTAATAATAAAACTTTATTTAAAGTTATTAAAATTGTTATATAAGTAAGAGTAGTTTTAGTTTTGAGAAAACAAATAAAAAGTAGTCTAACTAAATTTTTTGGGTAAGTTAAATAATCTTAATTATAAATTTCCCTTGCAAACGATTGCTGGCCAGCCAATCGTCTACAAAAAAATTTTTGTTTCTCATTTAAGTTTATGGTTTTAAATTTAATTTTAGTTTTTAATTTTATACTTTAATTTTAATATTAATTTAATTTAAAATTTAATTGTAAACTGTAATTTTAAGTTTTAAATTTACTTTTGTTTTTTTTAGTTTCTTGACAAGAGAGTAAATTAAATTTTTAATTTCTAAATTTTAATTTAAATTTTACATTTAGGTATTGTTAATTCTAAGTCCTATTTTCAAAAAAAAATTTTTTTGTTTAAATTTTATTCTAGTTTTAATTTCTATTTAAAAAAAATTTCATTTATTTTAAGTATTTATTCAATAAGGTATAAATAAATTTATATTTCAATTTCAACTTTTTACTCAGAAATTAAAAAAAAAATGTATTTCATTTTACTTTCTATTATCTATATGTATTTAATTGCAATGATTCATACTTTTATTTTCCTCTAGTTAGGAAAGAAATTGCTTCTAAATCATTGAAATATTATAAAAAAAATTTTTTCGGCCAATTAATATATTATTCCATTCTCAATCCACATATTTAATATAAGTTCCATTAGTCTATGTATCATTATTTACCCATTTCCCTTGGTAACTATCTTCCCTTTTTCATTCCTTAGTATTGTCCTATTCATTTAATTACTGCGGTGTGAGCACTTTCTCGTTCTATTTTCGTTATACCCATTTCCATATTCAAAATTCATATCAATTCTAGTTGCAACTGTAATAATGCCATTCAATGATGTCGGTTACATCACAACCTAGAGAATAATTGACCTCAGTCAATTTCCTCATTAACATCATGGATATTTGATCGATCCGGATCTAATTATTTATCTATATATATTCATTATTTTCATTTCTATCCCCCGGGGGTCATGGGTCATTGGCTAAACTGTCCTTTGACGGTTGCTTATTAGTGTCAGACTGTGGTTACCTGTTATTTCCCAAGCTTTAGGAAGAGTGACCTCAGTCACTTTTCCATTAATAACCAGGTCAGCACCTTTTATCATTTTATCATATTATTTCGCAAAATGTAGGACATTTTGCTGTGCTCTTGGGCTTTTTGGGCTATGCATCGCCTCTTCTAGTCCCATATTTACTTGGAAGGGTCAATCGAGATTATTATTCAAAGAGAAATATTCTATAAAAAAAATGTAATCCATGTGCCGTATGGCAGGATGTTATGTGTATTTTTCTAAAAATAAAGTGTATTCATATAAAGCATCCTATTAAATATTTCCGAAATAGTTTGATTTGAGTTCTCAGCAAACTAAATTAGATTTACGTATCCAATATTTACAGAAAAATGAAGTTTCTCCTCCTATGGATCTAAAAGATACGTTCCATTAAAAAGTTAATGTATGTTTAAAAATTAGTGTAGGTTATCCGGGTATACCAATATTTTAACAAATATCAGCAACTACGGCAATACCAACTAGTAACAGTAATATCCAAGGATATTCAAAGATATTTTCACAATCTAATTTTCCTTTTTTTTCTAAAAAGAATGTTATTCTGTTACTTCCATTTCAGAGTGTTTAGTACAGAGAGGATAATAAATAATCTAAAAATTGAAAGTGTGAGTAAAATGTACGGCCAGAAACCTTCTTTCGACAGAAATAACTCTTAATGAGATAATTGGTAAAAGAATTAACAATGCCGTTCATCTCAGTGTTGGAGAAAATGGAAAGTATTTTAATTAATAATGAAATTAATGGGTATTTAAAAAAAATTTGAAAATAATTAAAAACTAATTTTATTATCTGAATTATAAAGAAAATCAGATTGAAGTATCATTGGAAAGGCGCGATGCGAGATATGAAGTTGAAGGTAGTATAGCTCAACAACATCAAACTCAAAAAAAAAAAAAAACATCAGATTCAGCACTAACTGTAATCGGGAAAAAATTGTACATGTAATAAAGAAAAACATAAACTTAATCAAGAAGAATTTGTAATGATATTCTCAATAAATAAATTTTATGGACCCGTCCCGAAATTAGGATGTTCAAAATCTAATAGTGTTGTGCAAGTTTATAAAAAGGTAAAATAAGAATAACAGGATAGTAGATAAATCCCTGTCTTTCTAATATAGTAAATACAAAGAAAGTGCGTCCATTGATCACTCATAAGAGCATAATTAAAAATGTGTCCTATGGATCGTGACAATGAACAGTTTTAAGAAATCAGAAGAGAGTTTAACGAATTATAAATAGTATCATTTCAAGAAATTAATAAAAAAGATATAAGAGTTTCATAGTAATGCTCCCCGGAGCTTGACATAAAACGGTGAAATCCTTTAATTAATAATATAGGACTATAAATATATTAGAGTCAGAGAAAATCAGTGCAATTAATTTTCATAAACAAAAACTCAGACTAAATGATAATTAACCCGTCTACATAAAAATTATAGAATACCACACTCTCATAAAGAAGAGGATAATGTGTTAGTACCACAACAGATACTCCAACATGGTATATACATCGCCAATACCATAACATCTAGGTCGAACCCATTGGTGAAAATTGTCAATACAACTGACAAAGACCTCATCATTAATAACGTTCAAATAAGAACAGAAAGTCTAAGGAAAAATTGGAAAAATGATCCAAAAATATTCCCGGGTTCGCTCATACTGAGTTGAAATATTTATGCTCAGAATTCATTGATATATTCGCACTAGAATTTGAGAAAATAACTGCTAACAATTTCTACAAGCAAAAACTCAGACTCAGGATCAAATGCGATCCACCATATTTAGTGATTATATCAATAATTAACTCGTTTAACAAATTCAAATTAAGAATTATGTATATTTTATAAAAATTGAATTGGAAATTGGCTCAGAAATTCACATGTACATTTTATTTTCACAATATAATTTTAATTTTTCTGTAAATGATATTAATTATTGAAATTTCAAAAAAATTTAAAATTTTTAAATTAGCTTATCGTATATATGCTTTTATATTTATAAATAAAAATGTTGTAATATATATATTTTCTTTCATTTAAAAATTCATTTTATTAAAAATACATTACTTAACTTTTATCTGCTGCTTTTAGACATTGGAATTTGTAGACTGACGTGGTGGTTTTCCACAGACTTCGTTATTATCAGGAGTAGGTACTGAGGTGGTGGTGATGGTGTTGGTGCTGATAATGTTGTTACTGCTCCAGCTACTAAAGCCGCTTCAATTTGTTGTTCATTGTTTAGTTGTTTAACATTGCTTTGATAAAGTTTATTGTTCTGTGATCCGTTTGCACATTGTGACAATATTCGTTAATAAAAGTTGTTTCAATTTAAAAAAAATTTTTTTTTCTTTTTCACCTTTTATATTTTACATTTCTTTTATGTTAAAATGATTTGTTTCAAATGATTGTTTTATTTACGGTTAAGATTTATTTTACAACAACCCTTTGGTTTTTTCTTTGTTTTATTTTTGTTTTTAATTTTTCCATATTCTTATGTTAAATGAATGTTATTAAATTATGCAAGCTTTTTATACCCTATACCACTATGTGGTTTGGGTATAATGACTTTGTGCTGCTGTTTGTAACAACCAAAAATATTTGACCTAGACCCATCTTTAATTATACCGATCGAATCAGAATCACTTTCTGAGTTGATTTAACAATGTCCGTCCGTCCGTCCGTCCGTCCGTCCGTCCGTCTGTGTGTCCATGTAAAGCTTGTAATCAAACTGCAGGTCGCAAATATGAATATATTTTGATGAAATTTGGCATATAAGCTTTTATCGGCCATGGGATGAACGCTATTGAAATTGGTGAGAATCGGTCCATGTTCAGACCTAGCCCCCATACAAATTACCCATATGAAATCGACATAAATTGCCATAAGATCCAAATTGTGATATAGATCTTACTCAAATTGGGTTTGTATGCGTTCATTACATCCACTAATGAGTAGTCCAAAAATGATCCCTTTGACCCCATATAGAGCTGCTTCCCGATCTTCACTTAAATCTATTAAAAAGCAAAAATATTGCACTGATTCTTCTCAAATTTTGTTTGTACATATTTTTGCAAAATACAAGAGACTTTACCAAACATGATCATGATCGGTCCATTTTTGGACCTAGTCCCTTTATAGATATAGCATCCGATATGAACTTTTTTATATCTGCAGCCAAAAAAATTAATAAAAATCCCACTCAAATTTGGTTTTTGCTTGGGCCTAAGAGATAGGGTTTCTAAACGCATGGTATAGGGTATCGTATAGTCGGTCTAGACCGACTATAATTTTCTTACTTGTTTTTCATTTGGTGTTTATTATCGTAAAAGTGAACAAAGTACATATGAATAGAATATTTACCATTTAAAAGTTGTTGCGCTAAAAATATTTGCTTTTTCAGATAATAATATGGACAAAAATAAATTAAATAATTTTTTTTTGTTGACTTTTATTATGCGATTTTGTTTGAATTTTAATGTTTTGATTTGAATTTATGCGAATTTTTTAAATTCAGGAACGAATCATTCGTTTTTATATGGAGCTAGTGTATCATTTTATGCGAATTCGGTTTATGCGGATTTTTGCGGAATGAATTAATCGCATAAAATGAGGTTTGAGTGTATACACTGATTATTTTGAAAAAGCCAGCTGCCGTTATGATTATACAATCGTTATTATTCTTCAAAAAAATTATTGTGTAACATTTTTAGCTATCAAATACAATTTTAGATTGTCTTATGAAGTTGAATATTCAGGTGTTTTTATTTTAAACTTTGGCCACGCCATGGAGTCCTGATCCATGACGTGGCCTGGCAGGATCGCCATATAATAACTTTGTCCTTATCTTCTCTACTTTATTTATTAAAACAACCTTTTTGATTTGTGTTTACGAACAGCCGCTTGTGCGACTGTTCTGATTTAAAATCTTTTATTGACTGACTTATTGTCTCTATTATACTTAAAACTAGCTTATCGTACGCGCATACATAAACATTGTACACGCATACACATACGTTCAGACTTAAAACTAACCTAATCATGTAGATTGCGTACTCAGCAGTTTCTCACGATTAGAGAGCTGTTAGCGTGGATATCTGCATCAGGGCTGCCAGAATTGCCGATTTTTCGGCATTTTGCCGATTTTTAAAAAAAAAATATGCAAAATGCCGATTTGCCGATATTTGGTCGAAAAGAACACGGCAACTTTATTTTTTGTGGAGTTTTTATGACTGTGGCAACATTAAAATATTTATTCATTGAAAGAAAAGAGCTATGAACGTTTTTGAAGAATCTCAGTTGGAGTACAAAGGACAGACAATGAATGCATTAATTTTATAAATTGTGGTGATCTTTATGAAATTTACTACATTTTTTGCAAATAAGCAACTGTGAAAAATAAGAGAAGAAAGTAAAATAAAAAAAGTTAACGGTTTAATTTTTTATACTAGACAAAAATATTAAAAAATACAGAAAATTCATAAAATAGTTTATAAATTATAAAAACAAAATTAATCTAGTAAAATCATAAAATGTTGAGATATTTACAAAGGAATAATCAAGGTATGTAATGTAATACAATATATAACAAAAATATTATAACAAAAATATTCATACAAACATAATTTTTTCTAGAAACTGATAATGATGTTGAAGACAATGCTTCAACATTAGAAAATCAACCATTGGTATGTATTTGATAATTGTTTTGCACAATAACATTTAGTTTAAATATTACTTTTATTGTAGGCTGATAAAAAGAAAAGAAGAAAGCTAAAAGAAGAATGGATTATGGAAGCTGAATTTAGATGTTGGGCAGAAAAGAGGAATAACGTTTTTTTTTTTGCAAATTGTGCAACGTACAATTAAAAGCCTCACCCGGATTTGTTAACACATTCCCAGTCTAAAAAACATGCTGCAAACTCAATTTATATCCAAAAAAAAAATTGACGAATCATTTAATTTAGAAAAGTTTGGCGCTAAAAAGGCAGAAATAAGGATGGCCCTTTTTATAGTGGAGCACAACCTTCCATTTATGGTCGCTGACCATATGACAAAGGTTTGTCAGGTATCATTTTCCGATTCCGGAAGTGCAAGCAATATGACACTAGGGCGCACTAAGGCCAAAGCCATCGTAAAAAACGTTGTTGGAAAAACACAATTTTCAACTGTGTGCGGTCTTTTAAAAAATAATAAGTTTTCGTTGTGTGCTGATGAATCCACGGATCTTTCTAACACGAAATCTTTATGTTTAGTGGTTCCAGTTTGCTTGGATTTTAAAATACAAGACCTTTTTTTTGGCTTGCTAAAAGTGGATAAGTGCGACGCTAAAAGCTTGCATAAACTATTTGTAGACCATTTTGAGAAAAACAACATTGACTATAAAGCCAACATGATTGGATTTGCGGCCGATCAGTGGCAAAGTTATTAAAGAACGACATTCCAGATTTATTTGTGATTAAATGCATATGCCATTCTCTAGCTTTATGTTCGCCGTACGCCTGCCTCCAAATTCCATCAGAGGTTGAAACATTGGCTAGAGACATATACAACTATATATCAAACAGCCCAAAAAGGGCCAACCAATTTGAGAAGATATTAAAGTTGTTGGAAATAAAACCCAAAAAAATTTTGCATCCAAATCAAACGCGATGGCTGTCTCTTGAAGCAGTAGTTTCAAGAATTTTGGATTTATACGAGACATTAAAAATTTATTTTTCATTTGCCGTAAATGTCGATAAAATTGATACGGCAAAAACTATTCTTAATAATTTAAATGAATCAAATGAAATTTATTTATCTTTCCTGAAATATATTCTTGGAATTGTCAATAATATTAATAAAGTTTTTCAATCTGAATCAACTGAAATCCATAATTTACATGGAAAGATGGAGAGACTACTTAATACAGTATTAAGCAAATTTATAAAATATGATTATTTAAAAAATGATAAAATTCATTTAACAGATTTCATGAACAGAGATAATTTTTTAGAATTTGATCAAATTTATTTGGGAGTATATGCCAAAGATCTTATTTTTAAAACCAAACTAAACAAAAGTGAACTAAACAACATTATAAATAATTGCTTAAATTTTTATATCGAAATTTCTAATCAAATATTAAAACGTTTTGATTTCGAAACTAACTATAAATCGTTAAGTATGATAAATCCAAATATGATAATGAATAAAAAAAATAATTCAATTTTTGAAATTGTCAAAGAATTTCCAAATTTTATAAACAAATCCGAAAAGCAATCTTTGGACTCTGAGTACAGAGAGTTAAAATTTCTAAAATTTGATGAAATCTTTAAAAATTGTGAAACTAATTTGTGTAGTTTTTGGCTTAAATTTTCTGAAATAAAACGTGGTGATTCCACTAATGCTTTTCCAATTTTAACAAAATTGGTTCAACAAATAATGGTTTTACCTCATTCCTCTGCAAATGTGGAACGCATTTTTAGCCAAGTCAATTTAAACAATCAAAATTTCGGTGTTCTCTGGAAAATGAAACGTTGGAAGGAATTTTATACTCCAAAGACTTTTTAAAACTTAGCGATTCAAATTGTTTTGACACGGATATTAAACAGGGGTTAATAAAAATGATAAACTGTGAGATGTATTGATAAAACCTTTGTTATTTTATGTAAAATCAATTATTAATTATGTACAAAAACTGATGTAATTTTGATGAAATCCTTATTTGATCTCAAAAACCTTAATGAAATGATGAAATTATATGTGAAAAACATATTGTTTAACACTGAAGTGTATTTTTTTTTAGAAATATATTTTTCTATATTTAGATAAATATATATTTATAATATACATATATAATTAATTTTTTTTAAATGTTATTTAATGATAATTTTTATGTTAGAAAACATATTATTTACACTGAATTGTATTTTTTAAATAAAAGTTAACATACTTTAAAAATTTGTATTTTTAATAGTACCAATTTTTTTTGCCGATTTTTTGAAATCAAGTGCCGAAAAGTGGAAAAAGTGCCGATTTTTCATTGAAATCATCTGGCACCCCTGATCTGCATTGGAATGCAGAGTGTTTTATTGCATGTCTATGGCATGGCAATGTACACTGCTCAAACACGCTACAAAACTACCACTCAAAGCTCTAAAATTACTGGTTATAATATTTAACAGCTGCATCAAACTCAACTATTTCCCAAACCATTTCAAAAATGCTAAGGTTATAGCTATCAACAAACCTAGTAAGCCAAAAAATAACCCAAATAGCTATAGACCTATTAGTCTATTAAGTAACCTAGGTAAAATATTTGAAAAAATACTACATTCTCGTCTTAGTGAATTTGTAATGACCAATTCTATTGTTGATAAGAACAATTTGGAAAAGAGCATAGCACTACTCACCAAATAAACAGAATTAAAAATCAAATAATCACCAATAAAAACAATAAACGTTCAACGGGTCTAATATTATTAGATATTGAAAAAGCGTTTGACACCGTTTGGCATAATGGCCTAGTATTTAAACTTCTTGATGCAAATATACCAAAATATTTATTCAAACTTATTTCAGATTTCATTTACGGCAGAAGCTTTAAAGCGATTAATAATGAAATATCATCTTCAAAAACCATTTCCACAGGGTAACCCCAAGGATCAGTCTTGTCGCCATTGCTTTACTCGATACATACATCCGATTTTAAAGTCCCAAAATATATGAAAATTGCTTATTACGCAGATGATACTGCGTTAATTTCTTCAAACAAACTTACAAGTGCACTCCTGAAGAAAATGGAAAAGGGACTTGTAAATTGCAGTAAATATTTTCACAAATGGAAAATCAAAATTAATCCAAACAAGACCCAAGCAATAATTTTCCCATTCAACAAATCTCCCAAAAGACTGCCAAGACGTCATCTTCTTATTGGAAATAATGTCATAAATATACTTGACGATGTCAAATATCTCGGAGTTGTCTTGGACAAAAAGCTTACATTTAAAAGACATATTATGGCTACGTGTCAAAAAGCTATAAAATCATTTAAAGCATTATTGCCACTACTTAATAGAAGGTCATTTCTAAACCACAAAAACAAAAATCTACTCTTCAAAAGTGTTATAAGGCCGATATTAACATACGCGTGTCCTATTTGGAGTGACGCTGCCAACTGTCACCTAAAACGCTTACAAATTATACAAAACAAATGTCTTAAAATGATAAATAAAAAGCCCTGGAGGTATCCTACAAATCTTCTTCATGAAGAAACAGGTTATGAAAAAATTATCGATTTCATAACAAGGATTAATAACAATTACTTTGCCAAAATTGAAAATCCCTCTTACCCACTGATAAGAGAATGTAGAGAAATAACGTAAAATTAAAAAAAGAAATCACCAAATTGAAATTTATATGCTTATAGAGGTCTATTATTTCTAATAAACCTCCTATAAGCATATAAATATTTTCAGATAGTATTTGAATTTATTAAATCATATAAAGGTTTTTTTCCTCCCATTTTCCTTTAAAAATCATTAAAAAATAAAATAAAAACTATTTAATATCTTAAGATCCTATATATTATTTGTTGGAATATCTATATGAAAAGATAAGATCTCATATGTAAATATCAAATTTGTTAAAATATGTAAATAAAGGAAGAATATATAATTGATTGAATTGATGAAAGGTTTTATTTACTCAACAATACGTTGCAAAAATCAGTGGAGAAAGTCTCCGATGTTACAGAACTCAGTAATTGCTGCGCAAAATTGGTGAAGTATTTTAAAAAGTCGGGCCTTAATGATATTTGAATACCTCACTGAAAAGCTTTTGCTCCACTCCTTGGAATACAGTATTTTATATGCTAAATTCAATAGAAAAAAAACTGGGGCGAAATCAATCACATCCTTAAAAGTAAAAATTAACTTCACAGAATTGACTCAATAATTATAAATAATTTAAAAGCATTGAAGAGAATCCTTCAACTCTTTGAAGAAGCTACAAAACTTTGGAGGGAGAAAATTATGCCACATTGCATTTAGTTTTAATATATAATTTGGATATAATTCAGCGCCTTCAAGAAAAATTTATATTTTATTGGATACGAAAGTAATGAAAAATATTTAAATTTCCCATAAAATAACTATTTTCCTTTATCCACCAACAAATAAGCCTTTGCAGTGTTCCAATGATGAAAGGCAAGATATTGAGGACGAATGCGTACGACATTTAAAAAAAACTTCCAAAACGAAATTCCAACCATTCGTAAGGAACTTCCAACAACTTCTTCACCTGTGTCGAAACACGCAAAACTCTTCTTGGATTTTGTGGCACCTGAAAGCAACTGCGATTCCAATGAAGTCATTATCCAGGAGGTTCAATTTTATAAAAATACAAAGATTGTGAATACCGCAGACTTTACTTGGTGAGATTTACAGAAAAAGAATTTTTCGCTTCTCTATAAATTGAGTTGCATAGTTTTAGCAACTCCAGCTAAAAGCGCATCTTCGGAACGGATTTTTTCAGCTGCAGGAAACCTATCATCTGAAAAAAGATGTGCATTGGGCTTGAAAGAGACGGGAGTTAATGAAATTACGTTGGAAAAGGCGAACTTTATAGCAAATAGCTTTAGAAATTGTGAATTTCAATTTAAAAAATTTACATATTTACAATTACAAGAATATTAACTTCTGTTTTAAAATAAATTTATTACATTTTTATATCAAGATGTTTCATTTTATTTAATCCAGTTTTACTTTGTTTATTGTGCAAAAAAAATAATATTAGTGTGGTTCCTCCCTGACAGCTGAAGCAATTATATTTCATATATTCACTAGTTTTCGAATACTTTTATTTTGCTATAGTTTATCTATATAGTTTATTCATATATTTTTTCTAATTTTTTATTATTCATGAGTAATTGTACATTTTTAAATACTGTAGGTTTATTTGAATTAATAATAGAATCGCTACTCAATTTAATTCGCTTTCTATCATTATTTATTTTAGTTTTAATCTTTAGTTTTAAAATGTTTTCTAATTAAATTCGCTTTCTATCATCATCATCATCATTTAGTAGAGTAGAATTCTTTCGTTTTTAATTTTTTTCTACTTTAATTCGCTTTCTATCATTTTTTAATTCAGTTTTACTCTTTCGCTTTAAAATGTATTCATGTTTAACTCGTTTTTTTTTTCTCATTATGTATTTGCGGTGTTCTCTTTCGTTTCACACGCTTATCAGTATTACGAGATATAATTGTAGTCGCGTTTGCTGTTAGCATTATATTATGAAATACATTCTTATCATCACTTGCACTTTTTATTTGTTTACTTTTTGTTTGTTTACTAACATTGTGGTTTAAATTTAATTTTCTTTTTTTGTTTTGCGTGTAACTGCTGTTTGATGCGATAGCTCTCTTCAAGTTTTTTAATTTATAATCATTAAGGGATGTAGCATTTGGTATATCGTCATCGCTAACAGAATTATTATCTGGTGTATTATATATAGCTACATCATCATAATCAGAAACATTTACTTCATCATTATCATCATCATCATCATGATAATTAGATCGTATTACTGTTTGTGTTTCATTTTGTTTGTTATCTTCAAGTTTTCCAATTATATCATTCAAAGATTTTGTTATAGGTTGAAATGTATCCTCCAACAAATTAACTCTGTCTATTGCATTTAATTTGATATTTTTCAATATTTCTTTGATTACTGCCCTCGTCTTTACAACATCTTTCAACAATTTATTAGCCATGTTGATCAGCTTCGTATCTGCTAACGATCAGCTTTATATCTGTTAATGAACTGATTTATATCTGTTAATGATCTGGTTTTATATCTAATATCACTCAAATTGTATGAAACTATTAAAACCTTTTCGATAGCGTCCTTTGTTTATTGAATCATCCTTACTTACAACAACGAAACCATATATATCTTTCCAACACTTACTACAAATCTCCATAAATTCTTTAAATGACATGTCACCGATAACATGATCATTGTATATATCACACCTGTACCTCTAAAGTGAGAACTCAAAATTTACAAATTTTCAGTAGAGGCAAAAAACGGTTTTTTTAATATTTACTATAAAATTTAAAAACAGTTGTTTCGTTCTAAAGAATTGCGAATAATAAGTATACGACAGTAGTTGTTTTTGCTATAACCTACCACCCCTTAAGGAAGTGCAATACACCTACACAAAAGAAAAAAAAATATTTCATATTTCATCATACATGTAAACTGAAAAAAGAGAACTACATTTTTTGCAAAGTTATCTATAAATCCAAAAAAAATTAAATAAAAGGGCGTATTAGTTTTACTTAAAAAAAAACTTATTATTCCAAATCGCCTTTAATTCTTCCATGATAATTTGAATAAATTATTTAAATTAAAATCTTAAAGATACCTATTTACGTAATTTATGTTTGTCTAAATTTTTGAAAGCAAATTGTGCAAAAATTAATATTATGAGTGAAAAAAAAATTATTTTCCCACCTCTCTTCTGAAATTACAATATAATTTAATTATGCAAAGTTACAATAATTTAAATTTTAAACTTAATATTGTACTATTTTTTCAAGTGCTTTTCAATACAGAGCTTAAAACGAAATCATACGTTGGACAACAACAAAATCCACATTGAAAATCTCTTTTTTCTCAAATATTTATCAAAAAAAGCATACTCTTTGGTAAGTGCTGGCCATCAGAGAACCTGAAAGCACTCCTAACAATACAAAACAATTTTGGGATGAAAAACAAAACAGACAAACGAAAAGTTTAGTTTTATGAAAGAAGTATGTATGCATATCGGACGACGTTAAATGAGAAAAATAAAAATGTTTAAAATTTCATTCATTACTTTTTTTTGTAGAATTTTTTTATTGACCACCACAGGGAATTTAAAGAAGAATTTGAGTAGATTTAGTTTTTTTTTTGATGCTGCCAATTTTGACAACTTATTGTAATTTCGACGATTTTTCAAGTTGTTAAAATGATTTTTTAAATTTGTTGAAATGATGATTGAAGATTTAAAATTTTCAGTAGTATAAAAATTACGATTTCAAGGGTTAACAATTAATGGGTTGTTCATCGAAAATTGATAGTTTTTGTTCAGTGCAAATGTAAATTACAAAATATGTATAGATTTAATTCTGGGTCAAGTCGTTTCAAAACGGAAATACCTTGAATAGCATCTCCATTTAAGATTTAAGTTTTAATTACGGCGATACTTTAAACCTATATTATTTGTTTAAGTTATAGATACATATCAATAAAATTATTTAGTTGATTGCTGTGTTCAATTTTTTTCGTTGAAATTTCATCACTAATACATTTTTATATATAGAAATAACCAATGCTGCAATAATATTCGTAATATGAATGATATAAATAAATTTTATTGTTTCCTTTTGTAGTATTTTTTCGAGTTTTATAAGCGGTAAAATTTTCTTGACAATTTCTTGACGATTTTGGCGATTGTCGATTTTCAGAAGATTTTATTAGCAGCACTGGTCGGTAACAAAGAAGAGAGAAAATTTTGTGTGGGTTTGTATAAAATGAGAAAGATTAAAGTTTGTTTGTGTATTTCGCATAGCTTTGTATGGAGTGCTATGTGTGTGTATTATTTCAGCGTTACAGAGTCAGTCAGTCAGTGAGTCAGGGATCAGCGTAAATATATTTAAGATTATTATTATTAGTATATTGTAGCATAATTGCATTCATAAAGTGGACGATAACTTTATTTGATCACTAATAAATATTGTTGTCCAAAATATGTGCAACTACGAACATTTGCTGACACGGTAAACTACATTGAAGTTCAATGTCCATACGCTGTGCATTGAACTATTCATGTATATACAATTGTCGATATAGCGAAGGTATTGTGCAATGACGACTCATGCCATACCACGCAATTGTTGTTGTGTGTTCTCTTGATTTCTGCTATGTTATGAATTCGGAGTATAACACACGGAAATCATATGTATGTCATCATGTATATTTGTATTCATGTTTTGTCATATATTTTAAAGTATATTAAATAATATGTAAATTGAATATAAAAAAAGGCATAAAGAACAATAATCGTGATTATAATTAAACAGACAGAATATACTTTGATTCAACATCATATATAATTAAACGTATAAAATCCTTTATGGCGATCCTGCCAGGAGCTAAGGTGAAAATATATACAACTGAATCCTGGTGAAAAAAAAGTGAAAGTACAATTTTAAATAAAAGAGCTAAGGTGAAAATATATACAAGTGAATCCTGAAAAGTGAACATTTTTTTTTACAAAACTGAAAAACTTAATAAACTTTTTTTAATATAACTTCTGTTTAAAAGTTAAAGAACAAAAAATAAAAATAAACAAATAATAAACAGATGAAAAACTAAATAAACTTTTTTATAACTTCTGTACATAATTTATATTGAATCATCACCAAATTTTACGTTTTGCCTAGCATATAATAATTTAACTCTCTGGTTAATGAAGGACGAAATAGGTGTGGCAAAAACACCTACAACAGTAGCAGCAAAAACATCAGCAACAAAATGAAGTGCTTTATCCTGCAACAACAATAGCGCCCACAGCTATGCCTGCAATATAAAATCCTTAAGTATTTATAAATTTTATTTTATATATTTTTTTTTTTATTGAAAAAAAAAAAGGGAAGATCGCTGCCACAAGCGCTGCAATCAACCTAAATTTATCTTTATTTATTTAAAGGAAGATCGCGGCCACAAGCGCTGCAATCAACCATATTATTTTAATATAAAGGGTGATTTTTTAGCTACTAACTTTTTGGCAACACTGGTTTAAACAGCTGACGCATGTTTCGTGTTTTGTTTCATTGTCAAACATCTTCAGTTTGGTCTATAATTTAACCATGAATCGTCTTACAAACGAACAACGCTTGCAAGTTATTGAATTTTGTTATCAAAATGCGTGCTCTGTTAAGAAAGTTCATCGCGCGCTTCTTCCATTTTATGGTCAGTTTAATCGACCCACTGAAGCGGCTATTCGGGCTATTGTGATGAATATATATATTGGAGTGAATATCAGCCAGAAGCATTGAAAGAGCTACCAATGCATCCAGAAAAAGTCACAGTTTGGTGCGGTTTATGGGCTGGTGGCATCATTGGACCGTACGTCTTCAAAGATGATGCGAATCGTAACGTAGCTGCGAATGGTGAGCGCTACCGAGAGATGATATCCAACTTTTTTTGTCCAAAATGCAAGAGCTTGACTTGTATGACATGTGGATTCAACAAGACGGTGCCACATGCCACACAGCACGCGCAACAATGGACTTATTGAGAGGCGAGTTCGGTGAACATTTTATATCACGTTCGGGACCGGTCAATTGGCCGCCTAGATCGTGCGATTTAACGCCTTTAGACTATTTTTTGTGGGGCTATGTTAAAGCTCATGTCTATACAGACAATCCCGCTTCAATTGACGCATTGTAAGACAACATTGAAGCATTTATTCGTGAGATACCGGCCGAAATGTTGGAAAGAGTATGCCAAAATTGGACTAAGCGGATGGACCATTTGAGGCGCAGTCACGGTCAACATTTGCATGAAATAATCTTCAAACATTAAATTATATGGACCGTACTATCGATTCAAATAAAGATTTCGTGCATTTTTCTCAATTTTATGTGTTTTTTTTTTTTTTTTTGGAAAACTTTCCTATAGCTCTTAAAAAATCACCTTTTAGTTTCAATGTGTACTCATTAATAATTTATAATTGTTAATGTTAATAATTGTTAATTAAAGGAGAATTTTCTTTAAATATTTTGAATATTTTGATTTCAATTAGTTATGTGAGGTTGTTTTTCTTTTTTTTTTTATCCCCATCAATTCTGCTATTAAATTTTGACCGCTTATATGAGCTAGTTTTTTTTTATTGTGAAAATGGGAAAAAACAAGAAAAACCCAGTCAAATGGGAAAACCCAATCTTCTTCCAATACGGATACACATTTGATAATAATAATTATACTTATGACAGCGCAATTGGTTACGATCTTATATCAATTACATAAAAAGTTACTAAAGAAAAACTATTTCAGAAACGCTTCAATAGCTAACAATTGACAAAATATAATTATGTCATGATAGTAAAAAGAATTATATACATATATACATTATTTAATATGGATCAGGATAAATCTGGGCCGAAGAAACTAACAATATCGGAATATAGAAAAAGACAACCTGAGTATAGAAAATTACTTAAAGCAGAGGACAAACTGACAACTATTCCAAAAATAGGTTTTCCGACTATAAGGAAAATTATTAACAGCATAGGCTCAAATAAAGAATTAAATGAACATAGAGAAGACACCTTTTGTGAAGACATACCCCGAGACTTTATAGATATCAACATAAGTAGTCCGACAATTAAAGTTGCTAAGGATTCAACTGCGGACAAAATTACCCCTATAGTAGAGGACGCGAATATTAGAAAAAAGAAAAATAAAAGAGGGGGTGTTATAAAACGCATGAGAGGCGAGTCGAAGAACCTGAGGCGACAAATTGATTTACTCAAAGTGGGAACTCCTGAATACGCAAAGGTACAGGAAGAACACCTATTACTTAATATAGAATTGAAAACTATTAAGGAGATAAGAAAGAGTAAAGAAAATGCCTAGACGTACAAGAAAATATATAGATGCCAAATTGAACAGAGCCTATCCAGAATTTACGCCATTTACTAAGGAACAACATGACGAACATACAAGGGTATTGGATATAGTAGATAAAGAGTAGCCCAAGAGGGATATCTCACCAACGGGGTGGAAGATTTTAAACCACCGGAGTATAAACCCGAAAGATATGGACCCAAAGGGGCGGAGCCAGTGACAAACGACTGTTTAATCACTGGAACCTACTTTTAAATTTATTCTTTAATGAGTTACTAATGAATACTAGCCGAACATATACACATAGGCACTAGAATTACAAATTAATAGAAGATTATGAATGACAAATGGGAACTAATTATAGGCAACATACAATTTTTTCATGAGGATGATACCATAAAGAAACATTTAAAAACATTAATAGAAAATTATAATAACATAGTAAGACTAGTTTCGAAATATAAACTAGATTATACGAGGGAACATTTGAAGATAGTAGTTGACATATATTGGGACATTAGAGATAGGTTAGTGAAATATACGACAAATATGGTATAAGAGAGATTATACCGCACGATTATACCGAACAAATGAAATTGAACATAGATAAAATAATCATAATAAGTGCAAAACTGGGTCCCGAAACAATTGAGGAAGAAAATTCGTATGATAAGGTTGACACAGAAACGAAGGGGGAACAAGTTAGAGATTTTATAGAAGACGTAATCAATAAGGTAATAGCAAAGGAGGAACTAAATATGGCCCAAACAGTAGAACAATTCGTGGATACAGCATCCAAATTTATTTCGGACTACGATGGAGACGTAAAAAATTTACAAAGCTTCATCGATGGTTTGATAATGATTGCTCAACTAAAAGGGGCTCATGAAATGATTGCAGTTTCATTAATAAAGACAAAACTAAAAGGTAGCGCAAGACAGCTACTTACGAATGAGACGACAATCGTACAAATTAGAGAAAAACTACAAAATACGATAAAAGGTGAACCTGTTGGTGGACTGATTGCAAAACTCATGAATATTCAGCAGAAAAATAAAACAGCCAACGCATACACTAGTGAAATGGAAGATTTGGCGAAAAAAATCCATACTGCTTACATTTCAGATGGGGTACCACCAGCAGCCGCCAAAGAATATACAACAAAAGCAGCAGTAAATGCTATAGTTACAAATTGCAATAATGATAATGTCAAACTCATAATAAACGCTGGTCAATTGAGCCAAGCCATACAAAAATTTATTGAAACATGCACGGAAATAACTGGAAGCAAGGATACTGTGCTGTACTATAGACAGCAGAATAAATCATATAATAGCAATAACAACAGAAATTTCCAAAATAATAACAATAATTGGCACCAACGTGGACAAGGTACCTATAAGGGAAACAACAACTCCAGAGGTAGAAGTAGGAACAACTACGTAAATAATGGAAATCCACGACGATATGAAAATGGGGAAAATAATTATCAGATTACCAACCGTTATAGAGGTCGGGACGCTCAAGTCCGACCAATGGAGAGTACGAACATTACGTGTTCGGAAAACCTCGAATAGCCTCTGGGGGAAAAAGAAGAATATTTATATATAAAGTAAACCTTCGCCTTGGAGGGTTTGTAAAATTTTTCAATTTATACACAAGACAAATTCTTGTCTTGTGGATACGGGCGCTGGCATATGTCTAATAAAAAAAGAAAATATTGGGGAAAATACTTTCATCAACAAGCGGAAAATAACATCGATTAATGATATAGGCGAAGGAGTCATTAAATCAATAGGCTCTACTGATCTTGAAATTTGTAGAGATAATTTTGTGGTAACTCATGAATATCATGTAGTAAACAATGACTTCCCAATACCATGTAGCGGAATTATAGGGACAGATTTTTTGAAGAATTTAAATTGTTGCATTGATTTTATGGAAGACAGGGAATGTCTTACCATGAGACCTCAAAATTTTCGGACCCTCACAATTCCGATACATCACACATACGCGAATGACTGTGAGCTCTCACCTTACCGGTGAGAGCTCAGGTAATACGCAGGATACCTTTTACCACTCCCCATAGAGAATTACTAGTACAGAACCAAGAGATAGAACCAGGCATGTACATTGCGAATACATTAGTGATAACGCATACGTTAGATAACGCATACGTTAGAATCCTTAATACTTACAAGAAAAACAACGATAAATATCAATAACATCAAAACTGAGAATCTAGGCGAATATGATGTTATACATCCAGGCATGAACCAAAATAGGGACAAAAGAGAGGATAAAATTCTGGAAAAATCAAAAAATTTCCCTAAGGAATTTGAAAATGAACTAACAGAGTTATGTACAAATTATTCTGATATATTCGCTTTGGAAACGGAGACAATTTCCACAAACAATTTTACAAACAACATTTAAGGCTAGGTGATAACACACCGACATATATAAAAAACTATAGAATCCCACATTCACAAAAACTAGAAGTAGAAAAACAAGTAAAAAAGTTAATAGATGATGGCATTGTGGAACCATCAACGTCAGAGTATAACAGCCCACTACTAATTGTACCAAAAAAGGGACTCCCAAATTCAACGGAGAAAAGGTGGAGATTGTTCGTAGATTACCGCCAGGTAAATAAAAAATTATTAGCTGATAAATTCCCACTTCCAAGAATAGAAGACATTCTAGATCAATTAGGTAGAGCAAAGTACTTTTCGTGCCTTGATTAATGTCAGGTTTCCATCAAATTGAACTCCACGAAGACTCAAGAGACATTACGTAATTTTCAACTGAAAATGGCTCATCGTTTCAAACGACTACCTTACGGACTAAAGATAGCTCCAAATTCGTTTCAACGTATGATGACACTAGCATTCACTGGTTTCAGACCATCACAAGCATTTCTATACAGGGATGACGTAGTTGTGTTGGGCTGCTCTGCAAAACATATGTTGAACAATTTAACAGATGTTTTTGATCTTTGCCGAAAACACAATCTAAAGTTGCATCCTGAAAAATGTACATTTTTCATGCACGAGGTTACTTACCTAGGGCATAAGTGCACCAATGAGGGTATTCTACCGGATGATGGTAAATATTAGAATTAGAAATTACCCAGTACCATCGAATGCGGATGAAGCTAGAAGATTCATTGCTTTCTGTAACTATTATAGAAAGTTTATTGTCAATTTCAATGACTACTCCCGTCATATAACGGGACTTACGAAAAAGGGCGTAGAATTCAGGGGTCGAATCATCACATTCGTTATCGAAATTCGTCGATCGAAATTATTTTTTTATTTTCCAAAATAAAATACTAAGAGTAATTTTACTCTGTCACAGCTAAGGAATTATGGTCCATATTTAATAGTAAAAGTGAAACGAGGTCTGGCAATTGTCCATCTTCTTTAAATAATAAACCAAAATATGGAATTTCGATAAATTTTAGTTGATATCGAATGCGACGATTTGCCCAAGTTCGACAACCGAATGCCAACAAGCTTTTGAGTATTTGAAAAACGCTCTACTAAGTCCACTGATACTACAGTATCCGGACTTAACTAAGGAATTTTGCATCACAACGGATGCAAGTAAACATGCATGCGGCGCAGTTTGGACACAAGAGTTTGAGTTTCACAAAATGTGAAAGCAAGAAATCGACAATTGAACAAGAACTTACTGCAATTCATTGGGCAATTCAATATTTTCGACCATATATATATGGAAGACATTTTTTGGTAAGAACAGACCATCGGCCATTAACATACTTGTTTTCTATGAAAAACCCCAGCTCAAAGCTGACTAGAATGAGACTGGATTTAGCAGATGCACTATCACGAATAACGAAAGATGATCTGAAGAATATCAATGTGAATAAAGAGATCGGCTACAACAAAAATTGACTTAAAAAAAGAATAATAATGAAAATGGAAATAATCAGCATTTAACGTACAAAAAGCCCAATATATTCGAAGTCATAAGCCCATCTGACGTCAGGCGATACCATAGGCTCGAGATGACTTCAGACCATTGTTTATTGAAATATGGGAAAATTGAAGGGAAATTGACTTCAGACCATTGTGTATTGAAACATGGCAAAAAGAAAATAGAGAAAATATTAATAAATGATTTATTTGTTAAAGGGAAAATTGACTTCGGACAATTATTCCCCAGGTTAGAATCACTAACCGGCAAATATAAAATCAATAAAGTACGAATGGCACCTAATGAGAAAATTTTCGAATTTGTCTCAAGACAAGATTTTAAGGCCAAGGGCAATATATTTTTAGATAAATTAAGAGTAGCGCTACTCCCAAAGGTGACCACGCTGAACAAAAAGGATGAAATAAATAAGGTATTGAAGCAATATCCCATACAAGGAGGTCATTCAGGCATAACAAGGACAATTGGAAAAATTAGACGATATTTCTACTGGCCGAAAATGATGAAGTCGGTATCAGATTACATAAGATCTTGTAGAAAATGTCAGGAATCTAAAACCACTAGACATACGAAAATACCAATGACTATTACGGATACTCCGATCGATGCTTTCGATAAGGTCTTGGTAGATACAATTGGACCACTCCCAAGGACGGAAGATGGTTTTGAATACGCAGTCACCATAATATGTGACATGACAAAATATCTGGTAACAGTGCCAGTACGCGATAAAAGCGCGAAAACGGTATCCAAGGCTATATTTGATTCATTTATCTTGGCTTATGGCCCTATGAGGACGCTCAATACGGACATGGGTACAGAATACAAGAACAGTATTTTGAATGAAATATGCAAATATATGAAAATTAGGAAGGTTACTTCTACGGCACACCACCATCAAACGCTAGGAACGGTAGAAAGGAGCCATAGAACTTTCAACGAATATGTACGTTCCTACATATCAGTTGAAAGGGATGATTAGGACGAATGGCTAAAGTACTTCACGTACTGTTTTAACACAACACCTTCAGAGGCCCATAGATACTGCCCATTTGAATTAGTGTTCGGAAGAAATCCATATGGATTCAATAGACTTAACAATACAGATAGAATAGATCCTATATATAATATAGAAGACTACAGTAAGGAAATAAAATATAGGCTAGAAGTAGCACGTAAGAGAGCTAGGGATAAACTTATTAGGAATAAGGAATACAATAAGAATTATTATGATAGAAATATAAAAGTATAAGATATAAAAATAGGAGATACGGTATTACTTAGAAGGGAAACATGACATAAACTAGAAAGCAAATATATAGGTCCTTATATAGTGGAAAGTTTAGAAAATAATGGAAATATAGTAATAAGATCACAAAAAGACAACAAAAAACAATTAGTACACAGAAATAGACTAAAATATATTACTTAAGGTAAAATTTGTACAACTATGAAAAATTGATTAAATTAAAGAAATTCAATAATTCCTCACTACCTCCAGATTTAATTTGATTAAACACAATATAGATAAAATTAAATTTTTTTTTAACAAAATCTCCAAATAATTAATAAAATTATATATAAATACACATATATCGTAATTACTAAATTATTATAAAGACAATTACATATAAGAAGAAAATTTTAAATAACAAATAATAAATAAATTTAAATTAATTTTTGATTGTATTAACTAGTAATTTATTAAACAGAATGACAAGATCATTCTAATTAAAAATGGAGGTGGCATAGCCATCCCATTGAAAAATAATTACATCATTTATTTGTAGTTTAAATAATTTTAAATATATTTTAATTAAATAATCTTAAAATATAATATAATAAATAATCATTAAAAGGGAGGTGGCATAGCCATCCCGTTGAAAAATAATTACATCATTTATTTGTAATTTTGAAATATAATCATTTATTTGTAGTTTAAATAATTTTAAATATATTTTAATTAAATAATCTATATATATAAAATTCATTTTCTGTTTGTTTGTTTGACCGCTATACAAATTTTTATTTTTCAACAGATTTCCCTGAAATTTTGTACACACGATCTCTATACCACAGGAAAGGTCGCCATATACTTTTTACCGGCCACGCCTACTTTTACGTCCACTTTTTATGTAAAATTCCTTTTCTGTTTTATTCATATTTGTTCACTATACAAATTTTTATTTGTTACCGGATTTCTCTGATTTTATCGGCCACGCCCATTTTTTTTAATTTTCTATACACGCTTTTAGTGTTTGTTCACATATTTTAATTTTTCAATGGACTTCCCAAAAATTTTGTACATAAATCTCTTTAATTACTACTCTTGTGTTTACACCAGTATGAAATGAAGATTTTAAATCAACCTATTACAAATTTTCCCGTCTTATCTTTTTTACTATATGAGTTGCAACACCCCAAAATTAGTGCAGATTTATTTCATAGGTTGACTACCGCTGCAGGATTATTCCGATTATAAATATTTGCATCTCGCCTTTTTAAATACAATGGAAAACAAAATATTACATTTATTTCCATCTTGCCTTTTGGCTACATTGGAAACCAAGCTATTACAAATATTTCCATTTCATCTTTTTCACTATTAAATGAGGTGTAAAGGTGGAAGAAAAACTATTTGCAATTGTGCCTTGCACATGAAAGCATAGCATATAGGCCGTACTACCTCAAATGCAAAAATGCTTAAACAAAACAGAACTCTAGAGAACCTGATCAGACCCAAATTCGTATCGAGTCTCAACGAGTTAGACAATCTGAATCGAGAAATGCTGAAACACCTAAGCAAACCCAATAACGTCTTGAAGCCCAAAGATCAAGACAAGCTTTGTAAGAGAAGCGGAAATGCCTGAATCTACTCCAGTGCGTCTAGAAATCCACCAGCTAAGCCATGCTTAGTCGAGGGAATCTGAAACTCCGAAAACGACTCAACAATGTCTTCAGGCCCAACGGATAAGACAAGCTAACTCCAGGGAATGTGAAACTCTTGAAACGACTATAATATCCCTACCAGAAGACTTTTGTAAGTTGGTTTTTCATTGCAAGAGATGGTACAAAAAGTTGTTCCTAACATAACGTACATAAAAGGACCATCTCTTACGGGAGCAGGTATCAACTTAGAATCTCCCTGTTTTTCTCATAGACAATTATTTGTCGCCTGCTCCAGAGTTGGGAGCCAGCACAAGCTTTTCGTATATGCACCAGAAGGAAAACCCTGAATTGCTGTATATCCCCAAGCTCTAGAATAACTAAAATTCGTAACTTTTAGACATAATACACTCAAAATAATCCATGCTAATTTGTAGTGGTAAGCATGCCCTCAGCACTTAGCCCCCAATGCACAAATTCCCCAAAAAATTAACAAATTCCCCAAATTTTTAAATAAAGGTCCCCAAAAGAAATGAACAAAATCTCCATACTGCTCTCAATAAACGTATTTAAAATCGCATAATTTCGATACGCGAAAGCGGCGCGCGGACGCGACACGATACGCTCGCGGAAAACAGCTGCGCTCAAATATCGGATGATCTGAAAAATAATATTTGGCACTTAAAATAGGTTGACAACAACTGCGCGGCAGCACTGGTGTGGCTGCTAAACGCGCGGACGTGGACGCGACGCGCTCGCGAACACAGCTCAGCTAAAATATTGCAATGATCTGAAAAATACATTTTGGCGATTAAAATAAGTTGACGACAACTGCGAGGCAGCACGGGTGTAGCTGCCAAATGCGTGGAAGGGGCGCGCGGACGCGGACGCGACGCGCCCACGGAACACAGCTCAGCTAAAATATAGGAATGTTCTGAAAAATATATTTTGGGATTCAAATAAATTGACGACAACTGCGCGGCAGCACGGGTGTAGCTGCCAAACGCGCGGACGCGGACGCGACTCGCTCGCGGGACACAGCTCAGTGAAAAGTCTTATGATAAATGTTATCTACGTATGTGCAATAATTACTATACAAATACTTTAAGCAGTTGCTTAAAGCAACATTGCGGCACAATTTTAAACGTCGCATTCATTTTCCGTTTTTCTTTGACGTCTCTGCTCAATGATGATCACTTATTGAATAAAGTAATTCAATTTTTAAGAGTTCTGATTCCTTTAATTTGCAAACGATTCCGTTATATTTGATGTTTACAAAATAAATAAAATTTAAAAAAAAAACTTAAGGCGGTTTCGCAGCTTATTTTTGAAGCATTTTTGCTGTAGCGTCTTATAAAAAAAGTTCTAAATTAAAAAATCACAAAATTTTAAATTGAAATAAAACATGAATTTGTTCCCCAAAAAAAACGTGAACATAGGGAATTTTTTCACCATGAACAAATTCCCCAATCTCATACAAATTTTTTGGGAGTAAGTTAATTTTTTTGACGAGTTGTTCATCGGGGACTTAGTACTCAATGCATGGTAAGCATAGTGAACCATTTTTCAAGTCAAAGTCCTTTGGATCCCGGGCAAGACTGGGTAAAAACAGCTAGTCTTAAAATATAATATAATAAATAATCATTAAAAGGGAGGTCGCATAACCATCCCATTGGATAATAATTACATCATTTATTTGTAATTTTGAAATATAATCATTTATTTGTAGTTTAAATAATTTTAAATATATATTAATTAAATAATCTTAAAATATAATATAATAAATAGTCATTAAAATAATTTTAATTTTACTACGTTAATTTAAAATTTCAAATATAATAATGTTTACTAAACTACATAAAATTAAATTTCACTTGAAAACCAATAATGTTAATAAATAATCCTATTGTAATTATTTTACTACATAAAATTAAGCACAAAAATAAAAATATTAATTTCTAAAGGAACCTGGCATGTCAATAATCCAATACTAGATTATTTAGTTTTAATGTTAATGTAAATATCATATAAATTTACATGATTACCATACATATAAAAATGTTAACTCTTGAATGTATTAAGTGCAGAAATCCGGAAAATATAACAACTAATTTTATGAATGCCAAGATCATTCAAATTAAAAAGGGTGGTGTAGCATAATTGCATTCATAAAGTGGACGATAACTTTATTTGATCACTAATAAATGTTGTTGTCCAAAATATGTGCAACTACGAACATATGCTGACACGGTAAACTACATTGAAGTTCAATATCCATACGCTGTGCATTGAACTATTCACGTATATACAATTGTCGATATAGCGAAGGTATTGTTCAATGACGACTCATGCCATGCCACGCAATCATTGTTGTGTGTTATCTTGATTTCTGCTGTGTTATGAATTCGGAGTATAACACACGGAAATCATATGTATGTCATCATGTATATTTGTATTCATGTTTTGTCATATATTTTAAAGTATATTAAAGAATATGTAAATTGGATATAAAAAAAGGCATTGACAATAAAGAACAATAATCGTGATTATAACGTCAAACAAGAAGCTCTCTTTTAATTTATTAACTGATAATTAATTAAACAGACAGAATATACTTTGATTCAACATCATATATAATTTAACGTATAAAATCCTTTAATATTGATACATTGTATCAATGATCTATATGTATCTATACTAAATTTAAACTAATCTTATACTATTGTACACTACACTCTATACGTGTGAAACCCTGTTTCACAACAAAAAGCTAGCGTTTACTGCTAAAATATTTTAGCAGTATATGCACACGCAGATTAATAAGAGCGTAAGATGTGACTCTCACATGTACGCTGTTTTTGTGATTGTATTGTGAAATAGAAATTTACCCCCCTGCGCGTATAGATGTTTACACATCAAAACGACGCAAATCGAAACGACGCAAATCGAGGTTTTAGTGTACAATACAAAATCTAACCCAGTGATGCCAACTTTTGATTTTGAATTAAATTATTTCAGTAAAATATATTTTCATTTATTGACTCCAAATACTACTACATGGGAATTATTATCGAACTTCAATTTTTTGGGTTTTACTTTGCCTAACATGAAGTCAAATTTTGAAGTCATCATGAACACTGGTTCAAATTAGAGATGCCAAATGCAAAAAACCAAATGTCCCAAAAATTTTAAATAAAATAAATTCATATATTTTTTTTCTGAATAACTTCAAATTTGCATCCAAAAAAATTATGACAAATAATATATATAACATTCTCAACAAATTGCGCTTTATTTATGTAACAATTTTTATGTTCGCAATTCTTAAATATCATTTGAGGTTTTTTAAACTTCGTTGAATTTAAATTAATGTTTTCTTATCCTGAAATGCTATTAATGCCTCCTGAACCGCAATTTTTTTTAATTTCAGTTGATTTTTTATATGTAAACATATTTGGTGTTTTCTGAATTTCAATTTGTGTTTATAAAATAAAATTTATATTTTAATAATTCAATTGATGTGTTCTAAATTTCAAGTTATTATTTCCGACGTTTTAATATGATTTTCTAAAATTCAATTGATATTTTCTAATTTATAATTGGAAATCTGAATTCCAATTTTTAGAAGTGATATTTTCTTAAATTTGAATGGAAATTTTAAAAGGTGCAATTTTGTATTTATGTGAATAGTAATGCGTTAGTAATTATACACAATTTTAAAAATTATATATAATCGCAATCAGATATTTTGTAGGTAAAGCAGAATGATAATTGTATATGCATAACTATGTAGAACTGTTTTGAAAGCAAAAAACTCATTGCTTCTTCTTTACTCAGCTCTTGTTCTGTTTGATATCTAATTGAAAATGTTGACATTCATGTTAAAATAGAAATAACTATTGCAAAGCTAATTAGAACGAAAATTGTGGCGCCATCTATTGTTGCATAGTCACACTGGATTATGGATATATATATGGGGGATTTCATGTCAAGTGCACCAACTTTTGAAACCGATGTCTTCCGACCGGGATGAAATTTGCACCAAGGTTAGTCCTATTGGATGGTACTTTAGACACAATTTTTCAACAAGATCGATCCAGATCTCTCTGAGTTAGAGGGGATCAAAATTTGACATTTTGGCCAAACAGGTGTTTTTTCTCATCCATGTAACTTATTACCTATTGTTCTTAGAAAACTTTCTCCCAAAGAGTTTATATAGCTATTTCTTCAATATTTCGGAAAAAAATACTTAAAAAAATTTTTTTTTGGACTTTTTTTTTGCTGAATTAAAGCATTTTTTGCCTTTTTTCAAAAAGTGCATTTTTTTTTTTTTAAGAGCGTTTTGGTCGCTTAGTGGGATGGGAGTGGGATATCTATCAAAATAAATGTTTTGTAACTCAAGACAACGGTTTTTCAATTTTTCACAAATGCACTATTTTGAATTTTTTCGTATTTGTGTCTAAAACCTTACAAATAAAACTTATACTGAGAAACTAGACAAACTAAACTTTCCGAAGGTATATAATATACCTAACTAAAATTTTATACCCTCGATACTGTAATACCCAGAATATGTCAACCTCAGGAAAAAAATCGCTTTTTTTCTATAGAAATGTTGAAAAATTATTATTTTTTATTTATTTTTAATAATAATTAAATTAATGTATAATAATAATAATAATATTAAAAATAAAAAGATAAATAATTTATTAAAATTTAATCTTAATTGCATTAGATCCATTTATATCATAACTATTTTTATACTTAATTTATTGTAGCTGATGAAGTATTTAAGTCTTGTAAATTTTTAAATACCCAGTCTTTCATCCAGCTTTTTTGTCGCCTTTATTTACTGCGTTTTTTTGTCAATCCTTTCTTGGCGTTACTAGGTTCAGCTGTTGATTTCGTTGCTGGTTTATTTGTTGGAAAGAAATCGCATTGAATAGAGGCAGAAAACTCTTTCAACTTGAGTCTTCCATCGACAAGCGGTATAAAAGCATGGTATTGAGCGGTGCAATCGATTGTTACCGCAGCATCGAATCTGCTCTTCAGTGTTTTCAATGTTTCCTGTTGATCCTCTTTGCTACTAAAAACTATTTTAGTTTCTTTACAATAACTCTTTGCCCAATGGAATAAAGCAGTCGCATCTAAGATGCGATCTTGATGAGAGCACTGGAGGCTATACTTCGCTGCATTTCTTTTAAGTTTGCTCCAATACCATCACATGCTCCTTTACCATGAGCAGTAGGATGATAATGCCACTCAGCTGGCATTCCAAAATCTTTTTCATGGGCCATAAGATTTGCCAAGCTACTTTTGTTTTTAAAATGTTGACGAGCTCCGTCCGAAACGTAGTATACCTTCTTTACTGTAAATTTAGATTTTAGAAATTTTAGTATTCTCTTCTGGTACTCATAAACTGCAACGGTATCATGTTTTAAATCGTCGGATATGATTGCCATACTTTTGTGTTCCAGTTTTTCATCTTTCATGTAGTAAATAACTACTGTGAATATAGTTGCTTGGTCGTTATTGAAGTGGAATGCTTGTATGGCATCCTGAAGAACATATTTATAGTTTTCTGCGAAATCATATGAAATAACGAATTCACCAGACTTCAAATGTATCTTCAAATCCTTGAAGAATGACCATTGCTCTTTGACTAAAAAGTTATGGTTTCTCAAGTTTAGCAATCCTGTACACATTTCTTCCACAAAATCATCCACATTTAAAATGATTGTTTTCAATGTGCATCTGTCAGTTGTTGCATTAGGACACATAGTCAATTTAAGGCAATCGCGGTAATCGTGTAAATCTTCTGCCGAATCATCTGTTAAATACTTTAAGTTGATTTCCTTCAACATCAGTTTAACATTTTCATGGTAAATGCAAACGCATACTGTGTGAGTTCCGCTGCTTTCTGCCAAAACGCAATGTTTTGGCCTCATTTGCAAATAACTCTTTCAGGTTACAGATAACCTTCTCTTCTGTTATGTTATGAAGGTATGTTACATACCTTCGGAAAGGTTAATTTGTCTAGTTTCTCAGTATAAGTTTTATTTGTAAGGTTTTAGACACAAATAGGAAAAAAATCAAAATAGTGCATTTGTGAAAAATTGAAAAACCGTTGTCTTGAGTTACAAAACATTTATTTTGATAGATATCCCACTCCCATCCCACTAAGCGACCAAAAAGCTCTTAAAGGAAAAATCCTAAGCTTTCTTATGAAAAAAAAAAATGCCCTTTTTGAAAAAAAGGCAAAAAATGCTTAAATTTAGCAAAAAAAAAAAAAGTCTAAATTTTTTTTTTTTTTTTAAGTATTTTTTCCGAAATATTGAAGAAATAGCTATCTAAACTATTTGGGAGAAAATTTTCTAAGAACAATAGGTAATAAGTTACATGGATGAGAAAAAAACACCTGTTTGGCCAAAATGTCAAATTTTGATCCCCTCTAACTCAGAGAGATCTGGACCGATCTTATTGAAAAATTGTGTCTGAACTACTATCCAATAGGACTAACCTTCATCCCGATCGGAAGACATCGGTTTCAAAAGTTGGTGCACTTGACATGAAACCCCCCATATATATAGAATATATGTATATTATTTTATTATTTAATATATGTACATATGTATGTATATGTAAGTACTACGCACAAAAAATATAGCACCAAAATATTACAAAATGAACTTCAATGTATTTTATATTACTTTTTTTTAGCTAACTAATAAATATTTTGTTTTGTGATATAGTTAGGTTGGCGCTAGCTCCAGCTAGTCATAATGCCAGGTTATACGACATATGGATCCCTACACAACCTATGGCCTCGCAAGTGAGGTTAGGGAGAGCCATTTGATTTCAATCCTTAAAACTATCAAAGCGAACGGTTATGTAACATATGGATCCCTACACAACCTATGGCCTCGCAAGTGAGGTTAGGGAGAGCCATTTGATTTCATATGAATTACAGCTAGTCGAGACACCGTGTTATAAAAATATACACACAAAAAATACATCATCAAAAGTTATTGTTGTTTTTCTTTAAAAAAATTAATACATACAATTTTTTTGTGGTAAATTTGCATTGTTTTTTTTTATTAACAACTAGTTAAGCATTATTTGCTTTAAATGTTGGTGAATTTTTACTCCCTTTATATTAACTCGTAGTGTCTGCTTATCGAAAAAATTTTGGATGGATTTTTAACCCCTTTCCCGTGACCCAATCTATCTGAAATTTTGCAAGCAGGCTCGATGACAAAAATGATCTTACAATTTTTTTTAGTGATGCCAAAACAATGGAAACTTCTAAACTTTTTTTACCAGAGTAGATAAAAAAATGTACAAAGGGTTAGTTTTTATTATACAATCACCACAACAACCACAAAAATAACAAGTTCAGCTATGACAACAATACAACATTTAAAATAACAACAAGAACAATATAGAGACATCATATTTTTCATTTTTTTTTACTTTTTCAGAGATTTCCCTGTACCTGTTCCACCGATTTTAAGGATGTATGAAACAGAAATCTTCCCATGCTCTTGGTCAATCATTCTCACTAAAAATGAACACCCTAGCTGTCCTATTGACGGCGTGATTGTGACAAGAACAACATAGAAAATCATATTTTTTCACGACTTTTTTTAGTTCTTCATTCAAATCTCGGGCCCTAATCAATCGATTTGGTCGATTTTAAATAGCAAACTTCTCAGAATGTTAGTGAATCATTTTTTATATCAACGAGCACCCTAGCTGCCCGAATGATGCCCTCATCGCGATTTCCACAGACGGACTGACGGACAGACGGACATCGCTATATCAACTCCGCTTGTTGTAAGGATCACAAATATATATATATATATGTTATGAGGTCCAGAATTTTTTTTCTACTTATTACAAATGGAATGACAAACTAATATATACCCTCTGCACACCGGGGTGGAGGGTATAATAAAAAAACATAGTCATCCGTTCAAGGACTATATAAAAAATATAATTAAAAATAATTAACATTTCTGTTATGTTGATAATTAACATATTACAATATTATTTCATTTTGGTTTAATAACAAAAAAATCAGTTCTGGACTAATTAACAAAATTCACATTCGTGAATTAATAAGGCATTTTCGTCTTAGTGAACAATCATTTTATTATAAAAATATATTATATACCTATGGCAAAAGAAAACAGCAATAATTAGTTAATGCTTCAGCTAATATTGTGCTTTATCTAACGTATTTAAATAACATATTGTTTTGATTTAAAATCAACCAGTTGGTATGTTTTAATAAATTCGTTAGATAAAGTTATATATATTTTTTTTTTCATTAGTCCTTTCAACAACATGAAGTAATGTATGTGAATCATAATATGCAGCACTTAGTACATTTACTAGTAAAAATATATTTTTTTTATCACTACAAAAAAACTGTACGCAAGCAAATTGTTGATAAGAGTTATAAAATCCTAATTCAATAACTGTTCCTAATTTGATGCAAGAATTACATAGGTTAACCCACCGATAAAATTTAACTTTTTGCTTAAGTAAAGCGAACAGAGTTGTAAAATCGTGTAATTCTGGTCGGATTATTTGGGGGCCTAACTCAAATATTTGTTTACTTATGTCTAAATTAATAAAATAATTTTGTATTTTAAGAAGATATCTTTCTAAAATTGTATGACAAATATTTTTTCTAGATTTTGTAGACCTAGCAATTTCTTTAAAAGTTTAATGCTTGCTTTCAAATCTGCATTACTAATGAGTAATGTAAAAAGAAATGATGCTTTGGCGTCAAAGGTAAATTAAAAATATTAAGAAATTTGATATGGTGATCAGTTGTTAGATTTTGAAATAATTGGATCATTTCCTCCGTTATTGTATCAGCAAGCACAATATCAACAATATCTTTGAGAAGTTTATACAGTTCCCATTTTGGATCATTTTCTTTCACCCAATCCCCAATAAGTAATCCGAGATATTTAAATAACATCATTGTTTCATAACCTGAAGCTTTGATTTTGTGTGCTTTAAGATGTGTCCATGATATGGGCATTGGTTTATTGCATTTTCCAAAATTAAAATAAATAATTCTATTATTAAAATCATCTAATTCAAAATACTTTTCAACACTTATGAAACTGTGTATCAACAAAGACATGTCATAATTTAGAACTCCTTCGAACAAATCGTGGAGGATATCCACTGAAAAGTTTTCTACAGCATGAAAATCTCATCAGTCTATTGAAGATACAAGTTTATAAAATTCCAGTTTCTGATAACGATTTTTTTTTAGATCCAGTTCATAGTTAATTTTATTCCGTAGATAATTCTGATTTGCTTTCACTGCTTTTTGCAATATAGTTTTAGTTTCTTTACAGAATCGACAATAAAAATTGGCGTTAAAACTTTCTGTAAACCCAAGTAATCCATTTAAACCTTTATTGTCACCAACAAGAACTGATAAAACAAAATATATTTTAGTTTCGCCAATATCCAAACCTACTGTTTCCAAATATTTAAGCTCGTCAAAAACAGATTCAAAAACTCGGTTTCCAAAAAGGTTCTTGTCTGAACTATTGACTAATAGAATTGGAAAAATCATTTCTAGTTTCGATCGAAAACTTGGTGGTAAAAAAGGGAAGAATATATAAACTCCTCCTAAATTTTGAAATCCAACTCTCGAGCCTAGTGGGTTATTGGTTTCAAACTCATCAAAATACAAAATAAGCGGAAGAACTATAGAGCCAGGACTGAAAGTGTTCAAATAAGTGCATTTACTTTTCCAAAAGTGTGTTTGAATTATGTTCGAAATTTTTTCGTTAGAGTTTAGATCATCAATATAACACATCATTGTTTTTTAGAAATTACTTGTGTTGAAAATTATAGTTAGAATATCTTTTAATGAAACAAATGAGGCTGTCAGACTTGTAGATTTAAGTATATTTTTTTCTTTAAGATAACATTTTTAAAGTTGTTAATTCAAGTCGGTGATATCTTTTTAGATGGAACAAGCAATCCTTAGAGCTACAAAAAAATTCTTGCATACATAGCAAATCATAATGAACGGTTTCACTAGTTGAGTTTATTCAGCTTTGAATGAAGTTGTGTGACACTACTAAATATTTCATCAAATTTCGTAGGTATGTTGTAAATGTGCTTTTGTAAAAATGTCCAAATTGGCTTCGATTCAGTCGCGTATTTCCAATTCAACGCGTGATAAATTTTAAAGCATGCATCTACAGCACTGAGAACGTCCTTAAAGTGGTATATAGAGCTGTTTATTAGCACATATGCATGCGATATATCAGCTAAAGAGAAAAGAAATAACACAAATTAATTTAAAATGTTGAGTTACAAAAAAATTGAGTTTCCGTAATCAACTCACTTTAACAACTAGAAATCATATGACTAGTTTAAATTTAACTACAATTTTCATTGCAAAATAATACTTTTTTTAATCATAAATTTTTAATATTTCAACTTCATATTCAACCATATATGCAGTTGATATTCAACACTAAATTTATTTCATGATCAACAAATTTCAAATTCGATTCAATATATTCTAGTTTAAATCGAATTCAAACAGTTTTAACTTCAAATTCAAAACTTTTTATTTCTATAAATTTAGTGTTGAATATCAACTGCATATATGGTTGAATATCAAGTAGAAATAGTTAAATATCAACTGCAAATAATGATAAAAATTAAAAAGTAATGATTAAAAATATAGTTTCTTTTGCATTAAAAATTGTATATATCGCACCTGTACCTCTAAAGTGAGTCCAACTCAAAATTTACAAATTTTCAGTAGAGGCAAAAAACGTTTTTTTTTTTTTTTAATATTTACTATAAAATTTAAAAACAGTTGTTTCATTGTAAAGAATTGCGAATAATAAGTATACAACAGTAGTTGTTTTTGCGATTTTTTCAGCGATCATCAAAAATAACAAGTTTTTTGGATGCAACTCAAAATATGACTTTAGTGGATTCTAAAGAAGCTACTCTTATAAAACAAAGAGGGTAACAACTATATTTTTTTTTTTGCGAAAGACTAGAAAAATCGATATAAGATTTCTACAGTGGATAGATATGACCACTGTGTATCGTTTTCTTGCAAAAAGTGAAAATTGAAAAATTTTGAGTTGACTCACTTTAGAGGTACAGGTGCGATATGTATATGTGTTTTATATAAATTTTTTTTTAAACTCACCATAATCTTACCCGACAACAATAATTTTTGGCTGTAGAGTACTTTTGTCCCGAGAAACTTCTTCCTTCAATCGTTTTGCAGTCTCCAAAATAAGAACCGAATCCTTTAAAAAAAAAACTTTATATAAATTGAAGCTATAAGCAAAATATAAACTTTCTTTCTCAATATTTAAAAACGAATGAACCACCTATGTTTTTGTTAATTTCTTTCTCTTGTGACTAGTGCTGGCCTTGGTATAGACAGAATTTGCCAACAAATATGCTAGGATCAACAAACCTTTAAAGTTGCAATTTCCATCTATTAAATCTGATAACTCTTTTTTATTTTTGTCTTGGGCCAATGTGATTAGTTTTTTTTTATTATATTCAAGCCAAATGCCAAAAATATTATTGGCACTAGATGGATGTTCACTATCAAAATCGTCAATTAGAAGCTGCAAGCCATCATCCGATTGAAGTATGGGAAAAGATTCAAAATATTCAAATACTGAATTGCTGGAATCTAAAAAATTTTGACGATATGATCTTGTATCGACCCAAAATGTTCGAATTTTTTCCCACGGTTCCAAATATGCTTTTAAAGGTGCTATTACATGATGTGTTTTTTACATATGTAGTGTCAAATTTTCCCACAACAAAAGTTGTTCACATCGTGTGATACATATGAAACATTGTTTATGTACAATACATGAGGAAAGTCACATGTACATTTTTCAATTAGAACAGGTTCTATTTTTGCATGACAAACATATGAAAATACAACACTGCTTGTGGCGAAAGAAAAACAGAGTAAATTATAAAGTTTAATATTGAAAGAAAAATAAATTGTTTAATATTAATGTCATATTCACACATAGAATGCAATAATTTGCAAATGTAATATGTATTAGTATTAGTGTAGTATGTAAATAGAAAATGAAATGAAAGTAATAAAAGTCAGTCGTATTAAAGCAACAGACAAATAAACGTCTAATTATTACAGATTTTGGCGACGAGATACAGAAACACGTGTGTGTTATTTTTATGTTCCATTTTTTTTTTTTTTTTTTTTTGGCAGAAAAGTGGTAAACTTTTTACAGTACAAGAATTATCGTCTGTAAAGAAAAATAAATATAAAAATGGTTAATAACGGGGTGCTTCTCCAAAGCAAGTTTCTTTTTTCAACTTTGAGACTTTTGATGCAACAAGTACAACATGGTCGCGTTGGGTAAAACGTTTCAAAACAGTATTAGACCTGTATGAATGTGAGGCTGCTAAACATCAACGTTTGCTTCTTCATTTTGTGGGAACACAAACATATAACATGTTAAGTGACAAAATATTTCCAAAAGTGCCTGAATATTTGACTTTCAATGAAATTGTCAATACACTGGAAGAACACTACGATCCAAAACCAAATGAGTTAATGGAAAATTTTCGATTCAATTTGCGAAAGCAAAAAACCAGAGGAATCAGTGGCAGATTTTGTTGTGGCATTGCGTAGGTTGGCCGTTGGTTGTTATTTTGGTGAGTACTTAAATGTGGCTTTGAGGAATCAATTGGTGTTTGGTCTGCTGGACAAAAAAATTCAGCATAGGCTGTTAGAAAAAAAAAAACGTTAACGTTAGATGAAGCAACTAAAATGGCGACCGCATATGAATTAGCTGAAAAAGGAGGGGAGGAGCTACATCAAAGAAACACAGAAAGAGTAAATGTTAATAAAATGTTCGAGAAGAACAAAAGAAATACTAAGAAAACTAAAACTCATGCTGGTGAAAATAGCAATAACAAAAACAAATCAAAATGTTTTCGATGTGGCAATACTACTCATTTGGCAGATCAATGTCAATATAAAGGGGCTAAATGTCATTTTTGCAAAAAAGTTGGACACCTTCGTAGTATGTGTTTTAAAGAAAAAAAAAACAATTACATCAAATTGAAGAAAATTCTTGTGGTACCGTAGAAGATCTTCTTAAAATAGAAGAGCGTGGGGTATTAAATATACGATCAAAGTGGTTACACGAATTTTTGGTAAATGGAAAAAGTATAGAGTTTGAAATAGACACGGGATCACCGGTTTCAATAATAAATGTGTCTGATGCTAAAAAGTACGTGCCTAAGTTAAAAGTTTACAAACCTGAAATGGAATTGGTAAGCTACTGTGGAACTGCAATCGAATGCGTGGGGTACGTGTGTGTGAACGTAAATATTAATGACACAAGTGCAAATTTGAAGCTTTATGTGGTAAAATCTGACCGTAGACCACTCTGTGGCAGGGAGTGGCTACAACAAATACGGATCGATTGGAACACAATTTGTAATAAAGCAAATCAAAATTGCTGTGTAAATAAAATTGAACCGTTTCGTGTGGAAGATTTAAAAGAAAAATATCCCGTAGTATTTTCATCATCCGTGGGAAAGATTAAAGATTTACAAGCTCGAATATATGCGAAACAAAATGCTACACCAAAATTTTTTAAATCACGAAGAGTGCCATTTCCTTTGATGGAGGCTGTTGAAAAGCAGCTTGAGAAGCAGGTAGCTGAAGGGTTGCTCGTAAAGGTGGACACCAGCGAATGGGCGAAGCCAATTGTGGTGGTGCCAAAAAAGTGTGGTGATGTTCGTATCTGTGGTGACTACAAGGTCACATTAAATCCAGCACTACTTGTAGACGAACATCCTTTGCCAACCATCGACGAATTGTTCAGCAAAATGGCTGGTGGTACAAAATTTTCTAAAATCGATCTCTCGAAGGCCTATTTACAATTAGAAGTGCATCCAAGTGATAGGCACCTGTTAACGTTAAGTACCCATAAGGGACTTTACCAACCGACTCGTTTAATGTTCGGAGTAGCCAGTGCACCAGCGAAGTGGCAGCGTTTAATGGAACAGTTATTGAGTGATATACCAGGAGTTTCGGTCTTTTTAGACGACATAAAAATCACAGCACCTGATGATGCAAGCCATTTACGTAGAATCGATGAAGTGTTAAAACGATTAGAAAAATACAACATGAGGGTGAATCTGGAGAAATCTTACTGTGGGTATGTAATTAACAAACATGGCATCCAACGGATGCAAAGCAAAATCGATGCAATTCAGAAGATGAAAACACCTGCCAGCAAAGAGGACATTCGTGCATTCATGGGTCTGGTCAATTATTATGGCCGATTTGTTAAAAACCTAAGTGATATAGTTTATCCTTTAAACCGTTTACTACAAAACGATGTGCCGTTTGAATTCGACGTAAATTGTAATACAGCTTTTAATGAAATTAAAAACCAAATGCAGTCGGAAACCATCCTTGTCCATTACGATCCGAAACGACCTGTGGTATTAGCTGTAGATGCGAGCCCTATTGGTGTGGGGGCCGTTTTGAGCCATGTTTTTGATGATGGTTCTGAAAAGCCGGTACAGTTTGCATCACAGACGCTTAATAGGGTACAACAACGTTATTCGCAAATTGATAAAGAGGCGTATGCAGTCATTTTTGGTATACGTAAGTTTTATCAATATTTATATGGGAGAAAATTTATTCTCGTTACAGATAATCGTGCGATATCTCAAATATTTTCTCCAAGTAAGGGGTTGTCAACTCTTTCGTCTACGCGCATGCAGCATTACGCTCTGTTTTTGGAACAATTTGATTATGAAATCAAATGTAAGAAATCAAAAGAAAATGGTAACGCTGATGCTATGTCCCGGTTACCAAACGTACAAATTTACCGAAGAGGTTTATGTCGTAGAAGAGGAGGCTATACATATTTACCTGTTACAGCAAATGAACTTAAATTGGGTACCAAATCTGATGTGGATGTAAAAAAGTTATTAGAATGTTTAAAGTATGGTTGAATGTGATGGTAAAGATCGTTTCGGTATTCCACAAACGGAATTCAGTTTGCATGATGGTTGTCTACTACGAGGGTTACGTGTTTATATACCGAGGGCCTTACGAGGAAAAGTATTAGATGAGTTAGGTTAGGTAAGGTTAGGTTGATAAGAGGAGCTATGTATACACATAGCTCATATCCGTTGTGTCCGGATATACACCTAAGCCAGTAGGTCGGCTTGTTGTGCGCTCTTCATCTCTACGTTCATCCGGTTATCTACCCCTCTATTAACTTAGAAATTCGGTTTCATCAGCAAATTTCTTGAGTATTTTCCAGCTTACCCCCCTAAGACCCGTCAGGCCTGGTAAGATGTCGTTGGATAGATGTCTGACCCTTGTTCTCGCAAATGCAGGACAGTAGCAGAGGTAGTGTTCTAGGGTTTCGTCATCCTCTCCGCAAGCTCTACAAATGGCTGATTCCGCCCGTCCTATACGGTATAGATGAGCCCTCAGCTCGGAGTGTCCAGTGAGGATGCCAATTACCCTACTAAGTTCTACCCTGCTCAGATTCAGGATCTCCCTAGTTCTTGTAGTGTTGGGAGAACCCCATTATATCTTTGTAACCTTACCCACGTCAGTCTCTTCCCAAATTGATACATGCGAACTGGTCGCCCAGTCTGCCAGTTCCAATTTGAGAGACTTGAAAGGTTTTGGGTTTTCCAAATTAACTCTTTCCAGGAAAGAGCCCTTCCTGGCCAGTTCGTCAGCAATCTCGTTTCCCATTATACCACTGTGTCCTGGGATCCAAACGATTTCAAGTCTGCCTCTTCTGGAGAAGTTTGAAATCTCCTCCTTACACTCGAGGATAGTCCTTGATCTAGTTTTGTCCGCGGATATCGCTCTGATAGCCGCTAGACTGTCCGTAAATATTTTCACGTCTCCGGGACTTGGGGAATTCCGTGCGTTAATAGACCTAATACATTATTTTATCGCCACCAATTCAGCCTGAAAGACAGAGTTGTGGTCCGGAAGACGGAGGTATTTCCCTGTGGAACGGTCTTCATCGTAGAAACCTATCCCAGTCTTACCATGCAGACTAGAGGCGTCCGTATAGTAATGTGACCCTGGAAGGTTTTGTAGAATATTCCCGTTCATCCAACTTTCCCTGTCTAGTATCCGTATACTGCAGGGTATATCTGTTGACACTTCCGCGATTCTATCACAGCTTATATTCACTGTGTTGAGTCCCGGAATTTGGTCTAAAATAGTCTGGTGTCTGGTCATGTGGTCGGTGATATATTCCCCTGTTATCCTTAGTCGTAACATGGCCAGAGCTGCCTCATATTTAATTCTAATCTCGATTGGGTGTATATATAGAATATTCTCTAAAGCCCTCGTAGATGTAGTCCTTATTGCTCCACTGATTCCTATGCAACAGAGGCGCTGTATCTTTTGGAGTGGTTTAATGTAACATTTCCTATTCATTGATGTCCATATGACTATGGATGCGTAGGTTAGAATAGGTCTAACGACGCTTGTGTACAGCCAATATGTCATCCTCGGGTTTAAACCCCATTTTGAGCCTATAGCCCTTCTGCAAATCGCCCATACACGATGAGCCTTCGCAACCCTGCTCTCGATGTGGTTTTTTCCAAGTTTTTTACCGAGAATCACCCCAAGGTATTTCACCGTCTGTGTGATTCTAATCGTTTTGCCCTGGAAGCGAGGTTCATCAAAGTCGATTATTTTCGTCTTCCTTGTAAAGAGGCATATTTCAGTTTTCTCTGGGTTCACATTCAAACCCCTCGGTTGTGCCCAGTCATATGCTATTTCGAGTGCATTCGATGCCCTCCTACATAAATCTCTAGGATCTTTCCCCCTTAACAGTATCGCTACGTCGTCTGCGTAGCAGACAGGTTGGAAACCCTTATTGGCTAGAATCCTTAGCAGACTGTTTATAGTGGTCACCCAGAGAAGGGGGGATAAAATCCCCCCTTGATGTGTCCCACAACAAACCTTGTTTCTTATTTTAATGCCACCAACCTCGCAACTTATCCATCTATTCCCTAGCATGTGACTGATCCAGGCTTTAATATCCGGGTCAATGTCGAATTGTTCTAGGGATTGGAGTAGCGTATTGGTTGATACATTGTTAAAAGCTCCTTCTATATCAATGAATATAGCTAGGGTGAAGATTTTAAGATCAAAAGATCTTTCGATGTGGTGAACTACTTCATGAAGCGCAGTTTCCACTGAGCGTCCCTTTGAAATAAGCGTGCTGTTTGAATTTCAACAACTCATTTGGGATTTGATATTTAACCATGTTATCGACTATTCGCTCCATGGTTTTCAGTAGGAAGGATGTAAGACTTATCGGTCGATAGGCCTTTGGGTTCGCGTAGCTTTCCTTTCCCGGCTTTGGTATGAAGACCACTTTGGCCTCCTGCCATGCCCTGGGGGTGTACGCTAATTTTAGGCAAGCAGAGAATATGCCAGCCAGACTACTACCAATTAAGTCCCCGCTTTTTTGTAGTAGAGCAGGAAAGACTTCATGTGGGCCTGCTGCCTTAAAGGGGGCAAAGCTTTGTATTGCTTTAATTACCATATTTTCGGTTATTCTATCATTTCTTTCCTCTCGATTTTGTTCCTCATTAGGCCCTTCATATTGTTCCCCAACGCGTCCCGTCTGCTGTTCCACGTTGGTTCCAGTTTGTCGGGACACATTGATACCAATTTCTAGGTTCCTATTTGGCCCACGTTCTTCGGTAAGAAAGTGTGTTTCCATCAATATTCTTAAGGACTGTTCCATTGATTCCGCCCGAATCCCGTCCTTATCGACTAGAGTTTCAGGCTGTGAATGGGTTTTCGATAAGAATTTCTTGATTTTCGAGACGTCATTAACGCTATCAACCTGTTCACAGAAAAGTTTCCAGGAGTTGCGTTTGTCTACTCGAATCTTTTTGTTGTATTCCCTGAGTTTGTCATGGTAGTCATCCTAGTATACTACATGTTTTTTACGACGAGCCCTATTAAATAATCTTCGGACGTCCTTCCCAAGATTTATCAATTCCCCTGTCAGCCAGGGTTTTACTCGGGGAGATCTCCTTTCCCGGAGTGGACAACATTCCTTGAAAGACTCAATTAGGTTCTTCGTTAATCTATCTACTTCGCCGTCAACCTCCTCAACATTCCTTAGGACTGTGGGAGGAGTAGTTAGACGGGCTATTAGATTTCTTCTAAATTTTGGCCAATCCGTTTTAGCCTTATTCCTGAACTTAAGGGGCTCAGGCGGTGGTTGTATCAGATTAAATAAGATGTATCGATGATCCGAGAAGGAATGCTCGCTAGAGACATGCCAATCTTGGATATCGTCCACTAGATTTTTTGAACAAATTGAAATATCTAAAACCTCTTCCCTTAATCTGTTAACAAAGGTTGCCGTGTTCCCAGTATTAAGGGTCAAAAGGTTATTTTCATTAAGGAATTCAAGTAAAGCATCCCCCCTTTGGTTACAGTTCGAACTACCCCATGCTATATGGTGAGAATTCGCATCGCACCCTATGAGAATTTCCTTACCTGTTGTTCTAGCTGTCCTTACCATCTCTTCCAGTTCCGACGTCGGTGGAGGTGTCGGCGAGTCCGACGGGAGATAAACCGATGCCAAGAGCATCGGTTGGCTTCCGCGTTGCAGGACGGTGGCATCTGCGGTGGACAAGTCCGGAGAAAAGAGATAATTTAGGTTTTTGTGACAAATAATACAAGTTCTCGGTCGAGTTCCTGTATGAGCATAAAAAATTTGGTAATTAGGATCATTGAGTCCAGTAACCTTGTCATTTACCGTCCAAGGTTCCTGTACTAGTATGATATGTAACTTACCTTTTTGTAGTTTTTCCATCAGAGTTAAAGTAGCCGTTTTGCTCCGATGGAGGTTGATCTGCATGAGCATGATCATTATTCGGCTAATAGTTGTTCCTCTTGGGAGTTAGTTATTTCTAACTCTCCCTTTGTATCTGACGTAGATGGTGTTGGGTCGGTGGAGGTCCCCTCACCAGTACCCGCCTTGGTCTTATCGGTTGCCTTCTCCCAGCCAATGGTAGTTTTGCCTACTTTAAAGTAAACTGCAGCTGATACGAAGAAGGCTTTACCTTTTGTTGTTTTGAGGCTAGCCATTGACTCCTGATCAATACCCACAACGAAAAGAGTGCCGTCTTGGCCCTCCTCTCTGTGGAATATCTCCCATTTGTCAGTGGCTAGACCTTTATTTTGTTTGGCCAAGACCTTAATTACGTCTTCGGTTTCAAGCTTGCTGCCCCAACCTTTGATGAAAAAGGACGCTTTGGTTAGGAATGGAATGCCTGCTTTTTTGACGAGGGACAGTTTGGCACCGTCCCAAGGAGCTGGCATACATTCCACCATATTCTCCAGGGTTTGTACACATGCGTTGGACGCAAGTTGTAGCATAAGTACGTCCATGGAGAATTTGCAGCTATTTATTTGGATCTCTTGGGCATCTTTTTCAGCGTCTAGAACATACTCCATGATCCTTTTATTAAATGCCTCTTCGAGTGCTGTTCTCTGGGCAGTTGGGATTTTGCCGGTGGGACTACTTAAATCTACAATGGCATAACAAAGTTCGTCCATTGCTGGTTTTTTCGCCATACTAGCATATGAAGTCGATTGTTCCTTGCCTGATGGTGCAATCTGTTTTCTCTTCGTTGCTTGTCTATCACCCTTGAATGAGTTTTGAACTTGTGATGAAGGATTACCTTTTGCCCCATCTTTCCCAGTTAACGTTGGCCCAATAACCTCTCCTTTGGATTGAGTTACCTCTATTCTTCAGGTTGGGGTTATTGGTCAACTGTGTACTGGTTGGCATGGAATTCCTCTTCTTCTTTTTTGCCTCTGCAAAGTTCTGTTCCTCAGGAGAACGTATCCGCTTGCCCGCATCCGAGGATGTGGGTGTAGAAGGTCCATTATCCTTTAGAACATCTTGCGTCTCTTAAGCTATTTGTGCTTTCCGGTTCATTTTGGCGATTTTTCGTCGTTGGGCCGCAGATAACTTTTTCTTTTTATCACATCGGAATTTGCCTGTTTAGGCTGTGTGGCAATGACTGTGTCGTTACCTTCGTTTGAGGAATTCGATTCGTCGGAATCCGAACCTGTCATGTGAGGTTGAGGTCGCACAAGGCTCCCTCTCGGATCCGATTCCTCAGTCTCCTTATTTTGGATTTTTCTTGTAACATACCCATCTATAGAGGCCAAGTTACCCACTTCCATAGTGGATTTGCAGTCAACTGATCTCGACGACTGTGGGCCCGCTTGCTCACCACACTTAGCCGCCGGTACTGGGTTATTTAGGCCCTGCACCGTAACTTTTTCATCTTTAGTAGACATTAAAACCATGTGTTGGTTTCTTTTCGGGAACCACCCCTATCCAGTTTTTGGTCCGCGAGGAGTGCATGACCCCCGAAAATCAACGTCCTCTTGTAAAAACATCTTTAGTTACAAAGGGAGCTTTTAAATGACTACGATGATCTTTAAGTTAAGATGCTCTCTAATAGTAATCTTCTACAACTGCCGGTGAGCAGTTGTATTAGAGCCATTAGGGTGCATCCTAACCGCCCCTATCCGCCACCTGGGGACGCGCCCGATGGGAGACTGGCATCTCCACACGAGATTAGATGAGTTACATCGAAAATTTGGTGTCTAATTGTTTTGCTTGTCAATCAACTCGACCTGATCCTAAAAAAGTGATGCCAATACGTGAATGGGGAAGGCCAAGTAAACCTTTTGAAAGAGTACATGCGGATTATGCCGGTCCTGTTATGGGTAAATATTTATTTGTGCTTGTCGACGCCTACACTAAATGGCCGGAAGTACATGTAGTATCGAATATGACAACAGAAACGACCATTCAAAAATGCAGGGAAATATTTTCTACATTTGGCATCCCGAACGTGTTTGTGAGTGATCACGGCCGACAATTCGACTCAGCTGATTTTAAACAATTTCTTACAGTAAATGGTGTCATACACAAGCAGGGTGCACCGTATCACCCCGCTACCAACGGCCAAGCCGAACGTTACGTACAAACAATTAAAAATAAATTGTTAGCCGCAAAATGCAATTCAAATACTTTAAATTCTGAATTATCAAAAATACTGTTAGCCTACAGGCGCTCAATACATCCAGCTACAGGGAAATCAGCATCAATGGCGATGTTTGGTCGTCAAATAAATTCTCGTTTAGATCTTCTTTTACCACAAAATAATAACTACAATTATGTTTCATCAACAATAAAAACATTTTCTGTGGGTGAAAGGGTTGCTGTGCGTGATTATATTTATAAAATCAAATGGCGTTTTGGCGTAATAGATGAAAAGTTAGGAGAACTACATTACAACATAAAGCTAGATGACGGAAGAATATGGAAGAGGCATATAGACCAAATGCGTAAAGTGGGAGAATTGCTTGAAGATTCGCAAGTTCCGGAAAACAAAAATTTACCCAATACTACAAGCGATACACCACAGAGAGATATACCTGTTCCGAATATTTCAAATAATGATACTCATCAATCAACCGAAATGAAAGAACCAGTACAACAACCAACGGTGGTAATCAACGATCCACCATCCGAAAACACGGGAAATGTACCTAATGAATCATAGGCTACACCAGAAGCTAATAATGTGCCAGTGTCTCCTGCTACTATTCAAAATGAAGTTGTAGGTGAATCTTTACGTCGATCTAATAGAAATAGAAAGAAACCAGCGAAGCTATTGGATTAAATATTCTATAATAGTATTTTTATTCTTTTGAATTTAATGTTAATTGCAAACTTTGATTTTTAAAGTAATTATCAATGGTGTAATCGAATGAAATGTTTATTGATTAATATAAATATTTTTAGAATCAAATACCCTTTAGTTTTATAAAATAAATAACTTGAATTAAACTTATATTTAGAGGGGAGAGAAGTGTCATATTCACACATAGAATGCAATAATTTGCAAATGTAATATGTATTAGTATTAGTGTAGTATGTAAATAGAAAATGAAATGAAAGTAATAAAAGTCAGCGACAGACAAATAAACGTCTAATTATTACAATTAATTAACAATTAAAAAATATATAACTTTTTTTTAACAATAAATTTCTGTTAATTCACAAATTAAATCAGCTGTTGTTTACATTTAGAGGTTATGTCATACGGAAATACATATGCACGTGTGATAGAAAAAATTATGAATCGTATGTAAAAGACAATTTTGACAGACATGAGGAATTTCATATGGATAAAAATAGTGACAGTACATAGGTAAAAAACACATCGTGTAATAGCACCTTCAGAAAGCAATTTTTTCAGAAATATCTTCATTTGCAGGAAGTCCTTGTTCATTTGAGCGCCCTGGCTCAGACTGGTCATTTTTAAGCTCACTTTTCAAATGGTTGTATTTGTAATACAGCGTACCAGAGCCTTTTTTAATGTTTTTTATATATCCACCAAAATATAAATCTTTAATTGGTTCCTCAGTTGGAAAGATTTTTCCAATTTCATCCCTTAATTTGATAAATCGTTCAGTGGATATCTTGAAATTATTCGGAAAATTTAAAGATTAATATTCCTTATGAATAATAAGATTTGTCAATTTAGTCCGCAGTGCTGAGTCTAGAAAATTATTTTTGTTGTAGAAGATTTGGATCAGTTTGCCAACCGCCGAATTCAAATAGTCCGAAACACTATTTTCAGATTGCGGAGAATAAAACTCATATACTATGTTTCCATCATTTTGATTAAGTATTCCAAGTGTCGACGTTGCGACTGAAGAGGTTGATGCTGTTCCCACGATGGTGTCCGCAGAAAAAGTTGGAAGCGATGGCTGAGATATTTCCTCGATTATGGAGGCAAAAGAATCTTCCAGACAAGGATTTGAATAAATCGATTTGAAGTGTTTCCAAAAAATTGCTCGTTGCCCCTGCTTCGGAATAAGGGAAGTTATGCCTTGATAATCAAGGCTCTCAAATGCTTCCTTATACTGCTTATACTGCTATCATACGCCCCATTCCCACTTATGGCTCCCTTGTACGGTAGACAGCAACGAGCATACAGTTCATTGTTAACCAAACATACAAAGTGCAACGGTCAGCATGCATCGCAGTAAGTGGTGCAATCCGGACCTTCCCCCTCGGAAACTCTCAATATTATTCCCATTGACTTGCATATAAAGTCAACCGGTGATAGTAGGGCAGCGCGACTGGCTGCTACAGGTTCATGAAAAGGCAGAACCTTTGGACATGCTAAGCTTTTAAATCAGTCACCACATAATTTAAGGCTAGAATCAGATACTCGCATCTGGACTGATGGCTCAGAGATGAGTTGTGATGTTGGTGCAGTTCTCTTCTGCTGTGATTTCGATATTCAACTTTCTTAAAGTCTACCGTACGATGCTAGTAATCTTTTAGGCGGAGATCTTGGCGGTCAGGGAATCTTGTTGGTGCAGTTCTCTTCTGCTCAGATTTCGATATTCAACTTTCTTAAAGTCTACCGTACGATGCTAGTAATCTTTTAGGCGGAGATCTTGGCGGTCAGGGAATCTTGTAGGATTTTTTACGCACATGAGGTCGAGGCATTGTACTCTCTCAAATTAGGACAGTGCAAGGAGGAACTGTCAAAGCTAAGCCGCCTTTCCGAGATAACTCTTGTATGGTCGGGCAGACCAACTAGCAAGGATTATCTATTGATCTTCTGTGGTATCAGTCGTAACACCACTGGGATCCATTAAAGGAGGAATTTCCGTGTACTTCCTAATGTCAGTGGAAAACAGTTTGAAGAATATTGATACAGGCAGGATTGCAAGGCATGGACCAGTCGGCGTGACACCTCTTATAAAAAAAATACCTGGAGTGTCTTAAAAAATTAATTTTGCTTGCTTCTTTATTTTTATATACATATTATTGGTAGGTAGTTATAACAATTTTATGTTTTAGGCATGGGAAGATGAAGAGAAACTGAAATAACGTGAAATTTGCCACTTGTCTCTTTCATAATAACATTATTATGTTTAAAATCGACTGCAAAATTATATTCACACTGGATGAAATAGTAAAATAAAAATTATATACAACGTTTATTAAAATAACTTAAAAGATAAGATAATTTATTCTAGACATATGTATACAAATGTACAACTTTATTTGAAGTAAGGATGGATTATGATTTATTGCATGCATCCCACGTTTTTCGTTTTATATCTTACAAAAAATTCTAAAATACGACTTACGACATAACGACTTATGGCTACCGGTATTAATAATTTCTCTTTTCCCTTAGATCGCATGAAATTAAACGAAATGAAATTGAACGATCGAATAAAAAGTTTCAACCAGAGTCATCATCCTCTAAGAAACGAGCGAATGAATCTAAATCGGTATTCAACAGATTATCATCCCCAATATCTCGGTACAATGATATTGAAGCAAGACCTAGGCTTACATCGCGGGTAATTCGGGAGTTACCATCTCGTCAAGAGATAGTTGCTGCACAAGGTGCTGATTCTGAATCCAGAGCGCGAAATCGCCGTATGTTTGGATCACTTTTAGGTACCTTGCATAAATTTTGCCAAGAAGAATCTCGCTTAAAAAAAAAGGAAGAAAAAAAGGCACAAATTGAGAAGAAAGTAGAAAAGCAAGAAATGCTTGAACGCGAATCCCTAAAAACAGAAAGAGAAACACTTTTTATTGACAGAAAACGCAAACAAATGGAAATTAGAAGGTTGGAATTCAAAATGAATCGACTTAAGGATTTTGAATCATGGGAATCATCAATTAAGTACTTCAAACCATATATTAAAACCAAGGCAACACCAAGCATATACTACAGACCGAAAGTTTTAACAAAAAAGACAGAGAAATTACTAGCAGAAAACCTACAAGCAATTAATGATATTATAAATCAAAAGAAAGAAGCTCTTAATCATGATCTACTACAATTAGACGAAAATTTTAAAATCGCAGAAGACGACATTGTCAAACATAATAACCGCCAGGAGACAAACTTTTATTATGTTGATGATATTGTCGATGGTATTAAGTTTTCACCAGTCAGCATACGCAATGCTTTATGCTCTTCAGTTAGCGTTATAAAAGATATGAAAAGTAAACATATAACTTGTAATATCGGTACTTACCAAGAAAAAGAAACTACATTTATACTTGACTTAAAAAATGTATAATGTATTTAAATTTGAATTCAAATATTTTATGGAAATTTTCAAAAATATAAATTTTGTTTAAATCGTCTTTTGTTTTTTCTTGGTATCACCGTACCATTTATGAAATAAACATTATTAAATAAACGTTCTATATTTTTCAGATGATCCAGATTCTAAAGAGAATAAGGTTCGCAACATAGGTGAACCTTCTATGAGCAGCAGCATTGTAGTGGTAAAGCATTGACTATATAAGAATTTTTAAAACTTACTCATTATTTGAATAACTTGTCAGTGAATAAATAAAAAAAAGAAAGATTACTTTATATCGACTATTATTTTGTATTCTTAACCTTGAAAAATTTTTAAATTGGAATTCAAAAGTTAACCTGTTCACATTCTATACCACTGCGTGATCGGGGTGTAATTAGTTTGTGCTAATAGTTGACGTAGACCCATTTTATGTTGTTCAGATGGACTCAAAATGACTTTCATGGTGAATTTAGTTTTTTCCCTACATCTTTGTGCCCATTTAAACCTTGTCCGCAAATCACAAGTGTCAAATTCAAAAATATTTGGATATGATCGGCCCAATGACGCATTGTATTGAAAGTGTTGAAGATCAGTGCAAACTCACAAGTCCCCATAAAAATGCTCCTCTTGAAATATGATCCAGATAATTATATTTGTCTGGTTAAAAATAAGCAAAGCTGATAGTTGCTCTTTCTTTAGTTTGGTTTGGCATTTCATCGTGTATAGACTTACACGAGAGCTACGCTTGAAAATTGTTTAAATTTTTTTATCAAAATAAAGGTTCTGTTCGTCAAACTTAACGAACCATTTTATGGTAGTCGTAATCGTCCATCAGAGCGGCTAATTCGAATAACTATGGATCGTTTTCCCACCACGTTTACTCTTAATGATAATGTGCATCCCGTAAAATGCCAAACAATGCGCACTGAACAAGCTGTAGCCGCTGTGCATCAAAGCATTGAATAAGACTAGCTTTAACCCTAAACCTCCAATTTTAAAAACTCTCAAAACCTCCAAAATGAGCCCCACAGGCTCACATACTGTTTTAAAGGCAAATACACACATTTTTATGTTATATTAATATTTATTTTTATCAAAACTATAGAAAATAAAAAAAAAAAACGTAAATAAGAAAAAAAGAAGAAAATTCAATGTATTTATAAAGATTATGCTTATATTTGTGTGCAATTTTCGCACAGTTTTGTTGTAGTGGAATGTTCATTACAAACATTTTTTTGGCATATATTGCAGCATTGTTTTTGCATTTTTGATTTTTTCGGAGGGCAAATATGACACGGTTTTCTCTTACTTCCCGTTGTTTCGGGTTGCATGATAGTAGATTTCTGATTGCGTAATACACTGGATATCGCGTCAGTTGTCTCACGGCGCAAATATTTTGTGTCCTTCCTGCGCAATATCACGGGCTCCACAAGGGACTCACCAAGATCTCTCAGAAAGTAGTATAGCCTATTGGTTTTATTTTCGTAATAGTATGGATGTGTTTTTATCCATATTATATATGCAGCAATCCCAACAGCATCCACCATATTCATAAAAAATGCAGGTGGCCAACGGTTGGACTTTCGTTTTGTCATATACTCATGAACAAGTTGATCAAAGGTATCCACACCTCCTTTTGTTTTATTGTAATATGCATTTATTTCCGATATAGGTTTATCATTTTCTTCTAAAATATCACCACTATGGTGCATTGATGACATAAATATAACACATTTACCATTTTTAGGTACATGTGACGCTATTGTGATATGCTTTTGAAAACCAAATATAGTGGAATGAATTACTCTATTTTTATTCGGCAGAAACTCTGCTGGTAGACAAGTTTTATTTTTGCGCAATGTTCCAACTACAGTAAGACCTTTACTCAATAAACTTTCCGTTAATTCCTTGCTTGTAAAGTAGTTATCCATTGTAACATTTCGATTCGTCCCATAATATTCAGTGCATATCTGTTCTACAACAGTTCTTGCTAGACCAATTGCTCTTTGGTTATTTTCTTTGCCAGTGTATGGAATACCGCGAAGTGGGTAAGCAGTTTTGCTATCACACAACCACCATATTTTTATACCATATTTGTCGGGTTTTGATGGCATATACCGTATGAAAGGGCACCGGCATCTACAAGGACTAAGTTGTTCATCAACTACTATATTTTCGCCCGGCATGTAATATTTGGCAAGATTATGATTCACTTTATCCCAGATGAATCTAATAGGTGCCAACTTGTCTTTCGCTCGTCTGGACGATCTAGTGGAAATATCATCAAATCGCATGTACTTTCAAATATTTTCAAAGCGATGTCGACTCATTGTTGCCTTGAATATGTTGCAACCATAAAGTCGATCCCAAAACAAACTATAATTTTGGTTGTTTGATTTCATATGACCTGCTGTGATAAGCAGGCCAATAAACGCAAAAATCTCTTCATTATCTACTGGCACCCATGAATTTTATGAACACATTGCCACACCTTTTACGTTTGTGCATTTTACAATTTCACTTACGATTTGATCCGTTATATACAGTTTGAAACAATCATCAACGCTGTTCAAAACCTTGCCTAGAATAATTTGACTTCATATAAGTGAGCAACTGTACATGAGTGTTTTGTTTTATTTTACCTTGGGGTAGAATAACTTGATCAACTTTTCCTTTGATTTTATTGGAAGCACGTATCCTAGAACTTGGGGGAGCAGTTTTGTTCCACACAGTTCCATCTTTTCCTAAAAATATGCCATTTCTTTCAACTCCTTGCACTGGAGCTTCATCTTCAGATGTACATGTAGATATAATGTCGTTAGTTTCTGATGCAGATAAAATATATTCTGATTCTGAATCCGAAAATAAATCGGGCAGCGAACCCTCATCATTATCGTTCTCTTCGTCACTCCAATTATTCAAAGCAATCTCCAACTGAGCATTTGTTAATCTTTTTCTTGCCATAATAAATAATAAATCAAAAAACCACTTGCTAAAAAAATCGAAACTGAATTCAGCGCCAGAACAATTGCTACTGAGCCGCAAATTATTGCTACAATAATTGTCTCATATACATAACGGCAAACTGATCGCCGTACAATGAACTAAAGAAGAAAGAGAAGCACTTGCATGCAAAATAAGTAGAAAACAGATACACACGCCAAATTATATTACAAAAAAAAGTCAGAATAACGGCAACGTGCACAGTGACATTGTTTTTTTTAGTTATTTTCTAGAAATAAAAACTGAAGAAAACATAAACATGTACAATAAACAAAACGGTAACGTGCATTACGACATTGTTTTTGGCTGATTTTCTATTATGTGCCTATGAGGCTCACTTTGGAGGTTTCGTAATAATTGTGTGATTATTGCAATTAATAAACCCAAGAAAAGTTTAAAGACTGTTAATGTATTTGAAAATACTCTTTATAAACTATTTGAGGAATATCGAGTAGTAAAAAGATCTATGATAAAACATAAAAAAGTTATGCACTATCAAAAATTGTTTTGAGACTGACAGGCTCACTTTGGAGGTTTAGGGTTAAAGATTCAGCTTGTGCTAAAATTAAAGCCGGCGCATGCGCCCCCTATTCTTCCAATGGGCTGAAGCACAAATTGATTTTTATTTTCCATACAAAATTTTGTTCAGCGATGAAGCACCCTTTTCGTTGAATGGGTTCTTAAATAAGCAAACTTTTCACATTATATCGTACCTGTACCTCTAAAATGAGTCAACTCAAAATTTTTCAATTTTCACTTTTTGCAAGTAAACGATACACCGTGGTCATATCTATCCACTGTAAAAATCTTACATCGATTTTTCTAGTCTTTCGCAAAAAAATACAGTTGTAACCCTATTTGTGTTATAAGAGTAGCTTCTTTAGGATCCACTAAATGACATATTTTGAGTTGCACCCGAAAAACTTGTTATTTTTGATGATCACTGATAAAATCGCAAAAACAACTAACTTATTATTCGCAATTCTTTACAATGAAACAACTGTTTTTAAATTTTATAGTAAATATTAAAAAAACCGTTTTTGCCTCTACTGAAAATTTGTAAATTTTGAGTTGACTCACTTTGAGGTACAGGTGCAATATGTCTTCAAAATCGATGATGGGCAAAAGTTTACTGTCAACGGTGGCCGGCATAAAGAAATAATTAAAAAATTTTTCGTACCTCAATTAGATGGCTTTAATCTTGCTGAAAATTTTGATGAACGAATAATTTAAAACTTTGTATTTCTGTTTTTTTGCTACTCGCATATTTCTACACTCAGATGAAAAATCAATAAAAACCATATTGAATCAATAAGAAACATTAACGAAAGTCTAGTAATGTTGAAAATTCTTATTTCAATATGGAACAATATTAATTTAAAGTTGATAATTGTAATATGGGAACAATGTAAAAATAATATTGTTCGGTATTGAATAAAGGCCTGTATGCAGCTTGCTTGTTCACAACAAGATTGTATATTTTTCAGGTCTATACCATCTTTTTGAATTATCTTAGAGAAATAATGTTCTTTTGTAAGATCAAATAATTTTGGTGATTCTAAGCTTATAAAAGGTTCAATTCCATTATCATTATCTAGCAGAAATTTTGAAAATTTTATTCCCGATTTTTTTGCTAATGAATAAGTTGGGTTTATTCTTGAGGTTGTGTTATTGAAGTAAGCCTTAGCTTCTCTATGCTTTGCTTCAAACCGCATAGACCAAACATATTTCAAGGGCCCAGATTTTCTTATTGCCGTAACATAATGAACAAGGAAGTGGTGCTTAGGCTACAGTGCGCCATAGAGTTTAATATAATGCGAATGGCGTGCCTCAATTAAATTTTGCAAAACAGATAAGTCTTCTTCCGAGTATGATGGTCTTAAAATGTAATCAATAATTTGCAATAAAATTCTTAAGACTTCCCAGTGACAATTTCCTAAAGGGATCAAATCTCCAATCATGAGCGGCAACAAATGAACGAAACACTTTGTTTCACTCGCAGTCATTTTTAAATTAAATCATTTCAATCTCTCGATTTCCAAAGCCAATGAATTGTTACCAATTTCTGTTTCTCCAAAGGTAAATAATTGCTTCCTACTGTTTACTTGGACTAATTTTATTACGTTATCATTGATTAGGGCCAATAATATATTGCAGATATCATAAGAACAAATTCCTTCAAAGATATCATGCATTATATCAAAACAGTAATTTTCCGTGACATGAAAATTGCTCAGTTCATTAAAAATGCAATTAGTCTTAATTCCAGTTTCTTGAACAGTGCCTTTTAGAAAATCTTCGTCTTATGTAATTCTATTTCGCAAAAAATTTCATATTGACTCACATCTTTTTCATTTCATCTTTAGTTCTTTTGCAAACACGACAATATCTTTTAGCATTAAAAGACTGAACATATCCAAATACACCATTGGCAGCTAAGTTGTCTCCTACTATTAGCCCGAGTATAAAGCATACTCTACGAGTTTGGTTATTTACAACAATATCAATACCTTTTTCAAGTATCTTTAAATTTTCTACGAGATGATGAAAAGATTTTTCATTTCCACTAACTTTTAAATCATTACTACATATTAAAAGTCTGCGCAAAACCACTTGGTTGTTTGTCAACACTGAAGACTATGCTGCAGTGTATATGATAATACTGTATAAAATCTGATTATTGCACACTACACCATATAAAAAATTTAAGCGAGCGAACACAATAACAATACAACAAAAAAATTAAAGTGTGTTTGCTTTGTATTCGGCCGATCAATAGCACGACCTCTCATTTATTCGTGTATGTGCTTATCGTCAAGCAATGATCTGTTGCAAAAATGTTATGTGTTACAGTAGTTTTTGTTGTTATTTGCAGTTTTAAAAAGGGCAGCAGCGTGATTGCTGTACATTAAAGGCAATGTTGTCATTGTCATTATTGTTTTGTACTGTTAGCATTGTTAACCAAGTAGATATTTGATACACATAAACAAAGCGTTTGTGTTCTATTTTTAATTGACCGCGAAAGTTGAAAGTGAAAGGGTGTGAAAAGTTAATTTTTAAAATACGTAATATATTTGAGAGGTAATTTAAGGAATTGTTTGGTTTTATTTAAAAATGTGATATGTAACCAGTTTCTTAAAGTAACTTTATTAAAGACTTTTGACTAATCCAACCATAAAATTAATAGAAAACTAAATTAGATTTGGAACAGATTTTTATCGTTAATAGTTTTTGCTATTCTACGTTTACAAATTTATGAATTTTATAGATAAACAATAAAAAAGATGTCAGCGAGCAATTCTGAAAACCCAGATGCATGCAACTCGGAAACAAGCGAAATGTTAAATTATTCAGCAATAAAATTAAAAATTTTATGCGGAGAATTCAAAGTTAGTAACAAGAGAGGGACAAGTAAAGTTTGGAATATATTTGGCAAAATAGAAAATTCATCAGGTGAAGAATTACATAACCTAGTTTGTTGTAGGATTTGCACCAATATATACAAATACAATAACAAATCCACTTCGAACTTAGTAAGACACAAATGCTATGCGGCTGCAGTTATTGATGGTAAAAACATCACAAAAATAAATGTCGATACTGAGTCAAAAAAATGTATACCAAATGACATAGTAGCATGTACTGTAAAGAATTGCAGACCATTTCGAGTAGTAGAAGATTTCGCCTTCAGGAAGGTAGCAGAAGACCTTATCTCAATTGGAGCAAAATACGGCCCAAATGTTAATATAGAACATCTCTTGCCACATCCAACAACAATATCTAGAAACCTAAACAAAGTTTATGGTTTTTGTTTCGAAAAAATCAAAAAAGAAATTGCCACTATCAAAAGTAATGGATATGGACTAACATCAGATCTTTGGACTGACAATTTCCTTAAAAAAACTTATATTGCATTAACAATGCATTACATCAAAGAGGGTGAAATAATAAGCAGACTTCTAGGAATGAAGTGTATGGGAGTTGAAAGATGTACAAGTACGTAATTGTTATGTGGCTATAAATATACACAGAAAAAATCACACATCCTTGGAAGAACATTTTTCAGTACATCTATATTTTTTTTTTTTATTTTCAGATCAAAATATTAATCTAAAAGTACGCAAATTACTACATGAATTCGACTTAGTGTTTGATAACAACGCCATTATTGTAACTGATAGAGGTTCCAATATGGTTGCTGCTTTTCAAACAAATAACCATATGTTTTGTATTAACCATTTGTTGCATAACACATTGCAGAAATCTATGGAAAATATACCTGACGTGGCAAATTTGATCCAGTCGTGTACAAAACTGGTCAAATATTTTAAAGTTACTGGTTTAAATTCGAACCTTAACACAACTTTAAAAAGCTTTTCACCTACTCGTTGGAACACCATTTATTACGAGTTGGTATCAATTGAGGCAAATTGGGCAGAGATTGTCCAAATTTTACAACAAAAAAACGAGATGAATAGAGTAAGCACTATTAATTTAAACGTTATAACGGCTCTAATAAAAATCTTAGAAGAATTTGAAAAAACATCGAAAAAGTTAGAAGGGGAAAATTATCCTACAATACATCTGGTCTATATTTATATATATAGATTAAAAACAATATGTAGCCCTGCCACCACTGACATTCAAGTTATAAAAGAAGTTAAAGAAAAATTAGGGGAGCACGAATTGCAAACAATATTAAACGAAAAATATAATGAAGACATTTAATTTTCTAAACTCCAAACAATTTATAGTGTATGTAAAAATGTTTTTATTTTGGTGGAAATTTGATGGTATTATTTTTTTGTTTTCTTTATCATATAAAATGTAACAAAAAGACTGAATTATAATTTTATTTTTAATGTATTATTTTTTTGTTTTGTTTTTTAGTTTAAGTTATTGAATTTTTTCTTAATAAAATTTTTATTTAAAAATTGTATTAAGCCTTTGATTTTTAAACATTCGGTTTTTTGTCTACACTAAAGACTATGCTGCAGTGTATATTAAAAGTCTGCGCAAAACCACTTGGTTGTTTGTCAACACTGAATACTATGCTGCAGTGTATATGGTAATACTGTATAAAATGTGTGTTTGCTTTGTATTCGGCCGATCAATAGCACGACCTCTCATTTATTCGTGTATGTGCTTATCGTCAAGCAATGATCTGTTGCAAAAATGTTATGTGTTACAGTAGTTTTTGTTGTTATTTGCAGTTTTAATTTTTTTGTATACTTGTCATAACTGTGTTGAACTTGTTACTTATCAGCTATGTTCTTTCATTGTTTATTATTGTTGTTGGCACACATTGTGTGTGTCATGCAAAACAAGAAGTAAGTGCACTGAAGTATTTGCTAAAAAATAAAATGTCTTAAATAGCATTCAAGACAACATTTGCAACCCTTTACTACATATGAATGCCCCATGGAAAATGAATTCGAGCTTCGACAACAAATATTGTGGCATAGTAGGAAAACTAAAATAACATCCACATATTGAAAAAGTATGCGTACCAAGCGGGTTATTAATTTGAAAATCATCAAAATAAAGTATATACGAAATAATCAAAGCTGAATCAAATTGCATATTTACTGATTTAAATATTTCACCGTTAGCGAAATTTTGCAAAAGGGTTTCATCGGAGTACCGTCTCGTATTTTCCAAAGTAGAATCTAAAAGATTTGGTATTTCAAAAATTTCCTTAAATTTAAAACACAATGGCATAATGTAGATATTATTAGAGACGGATGCTAAAACAGGATTTCCATTGGGTAGTTTTTTGTGCTATGGATGTTTTTATAGTTATTGATTTGGGATCCTTATACAAATTAAGCTCTTTAAGTATTTTTAGAAGCCTGTGCTCAGAACTGACGTCTTGGAATGGATTTTTACAAAACTGTAACAAAGAAGTAATGTCATCGCGAGCTTCAAATAAATTGTGATTATCTAAAACAGATTCTATGGAAAAGGATATCGCTGAAAGTAGAGAAGCTATCATATTTTGGATTTCAGTTACATATTGTCTTGGCAGGGAATTTTTATCATACAAATTTAGGGACAAATTTAACGCCTTCTTTTTTAAACTGTTAGTGTTGTTAGTTTTTGAACATAGTGCTATTGGCATTTGAGAAAAATTCACTGCTGAATTGTGGACTGTGGATATAGGAAACGGTAAGTTTTGCTCTAAATTTGACGTTGAAGGGAGATTCAAATCGGAAGAAAAGATTTGCTGAGAACTTGACATCGAACATAAATTTAAAAAATGTGAATCTGAAGGCACATGTTGTGTATCTGCTCTCCTTGATTCTTTATGTTGCTTTTCTAAATGAATTCTAAAAGTGGTAAAATTGGAAAATATTTCATTGCAGCTCATTTGTTTGCATTGGACTCTAATTAGTTTCGACAGTAAATGATATGTCTTTAAATGTTGAATCAAAGTAGTAGGTGATGGAAATTGTCTGTGGCATTTGCAACACTCATACATTTTAAATTAGATATTATTAATGAAATTACTTACAGATGCTAAATTTGGTGATTTATGGTCAAATGCAGTATGGATTTATAGAAATATTGCTGGATGAAATTCCATGTCAAGGCAGATGCTATCGGATACTTCAAATCAAGAGCATGAAATATTTTGAAGCAAGTATCTAAGCTTTCAATACGTAAAATACGTAATATATTTGAGAGGTAATTTAAGGAATTGTTTGGTTTTATTTAAAAATGTGATATGTAACCAGTTTCTTAAAGTAACTTTATTAAAGACTTTTGACTAATCCAACCATAAAATTAATAGAAAACTAAATTAGATTTGGAACAGATTTTTATCGTTAATAGTTTTTGCTATTCTACGTTTACAAATTTATGAATTTTATAGATAAACAATAAAAAAGATGTCAGCGAGCAATTCTGAAAACCCAGATGCATGCAACTCGGAAACAAGCGAAATGTTAAATTATTCAGCAATAAAATTAAAAATTTTATGCGGAGAATTCAAAGTTAGTAACAAGAGAGGGACAAGTAAAGTTTGGAATATATTTGGCAAAATAGAAAATTCATCAGGTGAAGAATTACATAACCTAGTTTGTTGTAGGATTTGCACCAATATATACAAATACAATAACAAATCCACTTCGAACTTAGTAAGACACAAATGCTATGCGGCTGCAGTTATTGATGGTAAAAACATCACAAAAATAAATGTCGATACTGAGTCAAAAAAATGTATACCAAATGACATAGTAGCATGTACTGTAAAGAATTGCAGACCATTTCGAGTAGTAGAAGATTTCGCCTTCAGGAAGGTAGCAGAAGACCTTATCTCAATTGGAGCAAAATACGGCCCAAATGTTAATATAGAACATCTCTTGCCACATCCAACAACAATATCTAGAAACCTAAACAAAGTTTATGGTTTTTGTTTCGAAAAAATCAAAAAAGAAATTGCCACTATCAAAAGTAATGGATATGGACTAACATCAGATCTTTGGACTGACAATTTCCTTAAAAAAACTTATATTGCATTAACAATGCATTACATCAAAGAGGGTGAAATAATAAGCAGACTTCTAGGAATGAAGTGTATGGGAGTTGAAAGATGTACAAGTACGTAATTGTTATGTGGCTATAAATATACACAGAAAAAATCACACATCCTTGGAAGAACATTTTTCAGTACATCTATATTTTTTTTTTTTATTTTCAGATCAAAATATTAATCTAAAAGTACGCAAATTACTACATGAATTCGACTTAGTGTTTGATAACAACGCCATTATTGTAACTGATAGAGGTTCCAATATGGTTGCTGCTTTTCAAACAAATAACCATATGTTTTGTATTAACCATTTGTTGCATAACACATTGCAGAAATCTATGGAAAATATACCTGACGTGGCAAATTTGATCCAGTCGTGTACAAAACTGGTCAAATATTTTAAAGTTACTGGTTTAAATTCGAACCTTAACACAACTTTAAAAAGCTTTTCACCTACTCGTTGGAACACCATTTATTACGAGTTGGTATCAATTGAGGCAAATTGGGCAGAGATTGTCCAAATTTTACAACAAAAAAACGAGATGAATAGAGTAAGCACTATTAATTTAAACGTTATAACGGCTCTAATAAAAATCTTAGAAGAATTTGAAAAAACATCGAAAAAGTTAGAAGGGGAAAATTATCCTACAATACATCTGGTCTATATTTATATATATAGATTAAAAACAATATGTAGCCCTGCCACCACTGACATTCAAGTTATAAAAGAAGTTAAAGAAAAATTAGGGGAGCACGAATTGCAAACAATATTAAACGAAAAATATAATGAAGACATTTAATTTTCTAAACTCCAAACAATTTATAGTGTATGTAAAAATGTTTTTATTTTGGTGGAAATTTGATGGTATTATTTTTTTGTTTTCTTTATCATATAAAATGTAACAAAAAGACTGAATTATAATTTTATTTTTAATGTATTATTTTTTTGTTTTGTTTTTTAGTTTAAGTTATTGAATTTTTTCTTAATAAAATTTTTATTTAAAAATTGTATTAAGCCTTTGATTTTTAAACATTCGGTTTTTTGTCTACACTAAAGACTATGCTGCAGTGTATATTAAAAGTCTGCGCAAAACCACTTGGTTGTTTGTCAACACTGAATACTATGCTGCAGTGTATATGGTAATACTGTATAAAATGTGTGTTTGCTTTGTATTCGGCCGATCAATAGCACGACCTCTCATTTATTCGTGTATGTGCTTATCGTCAAGCAATGATCTGTTGCAAAAATGTTATGTGTTACAGTAGTTTTTGTTGTTATTTGCAGTTTTAATTTTTTTGTATACTTGTCATAACTGTGTTGAACTTGTTACTTATCAGCTATGTTCTTTCATTGTTTATTATTGTTGTTGGCACACATTGTGTGTGTCATGCAAAACAAGAAGTAAGTGCACTGAAGTATTTGCTAAAAAATAAAATGTCTTAAATAGCATTCAAGACAACATTTGCAACCCTTTACTACATATGAATGCCCCATGGAAAATGAATTCGAGCTTCGACAACAAATATTGTGGCATAGTAGGAAAACTAAAATAACATCCACATATTGAAAAAGTATGCGTACCAAGCGGGTTATTAATTTGAAAATCATCAAAATAAAGTATATACGAAATAATCAAAGCTGAATCAAATTGCATATTTACTGATTTAAATATTTCACCGTTAGCGAAATTTTGCAAAAGGGTTTCATCGGAGTACCGTCTCGTATTTTCCAAAGTAGAATCTAAAAGATTTGGTATTTCAAAAATTTCCTTAAATTTAAAACACAATGGCATAATGTAGATATTATTAGAGACGGATGCTAAAACAGGATTTCCATTGGGTAGTTTTTTGTGCTATGGATGTTTTTATAGTTATTGATTTGGGATCCTTATACAAATTAAGCTCTTTAAGTATTTTTAGAAGCCTGTGCTCAGAACTGATCTCTTGGAATGGATTTTTACAAAACTGTAACAAAGAAGTAATGTCATCGCGAGCTTCAAATAAATTGTGATTATCTAAAACAGATTCTATGGAAAAGGATATCGCTGAAAGTAGAGAAGCTATCATATTTTGGATTTCAGTTACATATTGTCTTGGCAGGGAATTTTTATCATACAAATTTAGGGACAAATTTAACGCCTTCTTTTTTAAACTGTTAGTGTTGTTAGTTTTTGAACATAGTGCTATTGGCATTTGAGAAAAATTCACTGCTGAATTGTGGACTGTGGATATAGGAAACGGTAAGTTTTGCTCTAAATTTGACGTTGAAGGGAGATTCAAATCGGAAGAAAAGATTTGCTGAGAACTTGACATCGAACATAAATTTAAAAAATGTGAATCTGAAGGCACATGTTGTGTATCTGCTCTCCTTGATTCTTTATGTTGCTTTTCTAAATGAATTCGAAAAGTGGTAAAATTGGAAAATATTTGATTGCAGCTCATTTGTTTGCATTGGACTCTAATTAGTTTCGACAGTAAATGATATGTCTTTAAATGTTGAATCAAAGTAGTAGGTGATGGAAATTGTCTGTGGCATTTGCAACACTCATACATTTTAAATTAGATATTATTAATGAAATTACTTACAGATGCTAAATTTGGTGATTTATGGTCAAATGCAGTATGGATTTATAGAAATATTGCTGGATAAAATTCCATGTCAAGGCAGATGCTATCGGATACTTCAAATCAATAGCATGAAATATTTTGAAGCAAGTATCTAAGCTTTCAAGAAAAGATTGAAATTTATACAAAGTTTTGTCGAAGTATATATAAAACTCTTTAAGCTCTCCATCAGAATGTCCCTCTACTAGCAGAAAAGGTTGTACGGTTAGTCCAGACGAATAGTATTTTGCAATAAGTTCTTCAATTTTGTTCTCGTAATCGTTAATGCATAATAAACGTACTGCGAAACTTTCCTGTGCGTCTGCAATCTTAGCTTTTTTGCAGCATTTACGGGAAGGGTTTTTGAATCTTGCTGAACATGGCAGAACTCCGTTGAGCAAAGTTGCAATTATAAAATCTTGAGCATCTGAAAAAAAAAATTATGTTGTTCATTTATATGTTGTTAATTTGTATAACCTTATTTGAAAAATTATTACCTTTATTTTGCGTGGTCTTAGCAATCCGGAAAAGTTCCTTGCAATAGTCGTTTCGCAGTTCTGTTTCATAGAATTTATGCATTTTTTCTTTAAAATTGTCCCATTTAGAATTAAGCATGTGCTCTTTATTTGGATACAACTTGTTGAAGTCTTGCTTTATCTAATATTAAAAGCGATTTCAGTAAAATTATAAAATAATAAAAAAAAATAAACTTACCAAGTCTGGGCTTCTGGCATCAGTATATATAGGTCAAGCCTTTAAGAACTCAATATTGCTTAGCGTTTTTAGTTCTTTGCGTCGTATGCTGCATGTTTTCTGTCATTTCTTGCTTACTTCACTCCAATTCGACGTATCTCGACTAAGGGATGCTTTAAGTGCTGAAGCAACTGAATCATCTACTTCATCTGGTGCATCTGCTATTTTTTTCACTGATAGTAGTTACAAGTGAGCCAATTAAAGGGTGACTATTCATTTTCCTTCTCTTTACTTTGGTGTTTACATATTTTGTATAAAGTTTGCCAGCAGGATTCTTTTTTCCTTTCCGTGGTATAAAGTAATAATCCTGAAGTACATGTATAACGTATTTAACATTTATTTTTGTTACACGTTTTCTGAAGGCTTATATATTGCTCACCTGAGTAACCATTTCTTTCGGAAATAATGTGTAAATCTCGGTGACAGGAGCAGAGTAGTCATGATTCCTAAGGTGGATCTTTTGACAATTCGTTTCTTCAACAATTATGTTGATGAGTTCATCCCGATAAGAGTTTTGGAAGCCCTGCTTAGTAGCATAAACGTCTAAAAGACCTCTTCCTGCCAACAGAGTTCGCAAATCCTAAATAACAAAAAAAAAATCATAAAATTTTTAAAAAAATTTATGATTTTCATTACCTTATGGAGACAGCCATTCGAATTTGAAACTTCGACTACAGGGGATGCCGCTGAAGGTGTACTATTAAGACTGCTGTCTTGCATTCATTTTCTTATTTCCGACTTGAGTGAGTCTGCGTCATCTTCAATGCCAACCTAAAAATAATTAATAACAAAACAGCAATTATCTTACTTCAAAATCGATTAGGTACATTGAAGAACAACACCCACCTTTTCCTTTCTCCATGCAAAGAGCTTGTTGCGGAACTTTGCGCGGATTCCTATGGGTGGAATAGCCTCGCTTATATCGTACCGGTCTAAGTATTGCAGGCTATCAAAAGTAACCTTGGCGTCTACACCAGTATATTAACACTTGTTTCTTAACCATAGTCAAAAAGCGAACTTACCTTTTAAGTAAGGGAAAACATTTGGCATTCCAGCCTCTTCCAACCATTCAATTAATTTGTTGTTGTCTTCATCTTCATCAGCCGCTTGCTGACTCAATGGTTTGAAATAACATGATTCATTTGCTGTTGTCTCAGTGTTTGTTTTGTCCTTAGGGTTAAAAACGTGTAAACATTTTGCTTCTTCAGTAGGAGCAGATGCATGCTTCAACATGCTTACCTTTTCCTGGCTTTCACAGAGGACCGTGTTACCCGAAATCGATGTTTCGTCATCTGCCAATTCATTTTGCAAAATGGAAACCACTTCTCCACTCTCTGAGTATAATACACCATCCACTAATGTTAACTTTACCGACATTTTCTTAAAAGCGTCCAAAACACACAAATTTTCACAACGTAATAAAAAGTAAATCAGCTGATAGGCCTAATAAAGAGGGATGATATGGTTTACATATTGATGTAAAGTATTGTCATATAGATTTAATAATGTTTAATTAATTGCAACTTAAATGTAATATATTTCAACTTTAAATCAATGTTGATTCAATATATCCCACGAAATAAATTGAAACAACATTAATTTATGTATTTCAATATAACTTTTGAGTTATATTGAACATTATTGAATTAATATGCCGCTTTCTTGATTTTAAGTTGCAGCTTTTCCCTGAGTGTAGGGGGTGAGACCGACAGTTTGAACACTTTTTTTTTTAAGGGCCACCCTAATCTGACATATACCACTGCATTCTACTCGACCTTCATAAAATTTTGACATATGCCCCATTTTGGAGAATTGTCTAGATGGTATATGTCAGATATTCGAAATCATCTCAGGAATTTCGAAAAATAAATTTTAAATTTTGCTATTATTTTTTTTTTTTTTTGGGATAGAATTCATTTGTTGATTGTAAGGTATCTAACATATTCTCCAACATGGGCCATATATCAAAATTTTCTGGAGACTTAGTAGAATTGATAGTCATAAGACACTTTATCGAAATCATCGGAGGAGCTGAGAAATTGATTTATTAAATGTGGTCATAAATTTACATGTGATGTCATTTATTATTGTATTAAAATGTTGAAATACGTGTGCAACTCTTCTTTTTTGGTTGATTATATTTCAGTTTTTGTTTACGATCGACTTGAACTGGAAAAAGACCTTGATGATAGTTTAATTAAACACTAGAAATTTGTTTTAATGACTAACCAGACATTTATTTTCTGTTCAGTTTATATACAATATAAATGCAGGATTGCAATAAAATAAAATGTAATAATTAAAATTTAAACAAAGAATTACAGACTAAAACATAACAATAATTATGTCGTTGGCCTTTATTCTAGATTTTATGCAAACACGGTATTTAAGTTATTGAACTTAATTAATGGTAAATATAAACAAAACTAATTATTAAGCATAACAATATTTTATTCTAGACAGTATTTAAGTTATTGAACTTTAATAAGTTTGAATGTACATTTTTCATGTTGTTGAATCACGACAATGATTAACCCATGTAGATCTGAACATTCTCCCCGGCGTTGAACGGAGGTTCAACTAAGAATTAAGTATCTATGACATCGATTGCTACTAGCCTTGGTTGTGGGATTGGTCTTGCCGTTGCTTGGTCAATGTTTTTAGAATCGTTCCGGTGATATACTCGTAATAGTTTCATGCCTATGCAAGTAAGTGACAACAGGATTGAGAGGATTAAGGCAGTGTAACTTACTGTATGATGATGTTGACTATTAGAGATAATAATTTTCGGGATGTGAATAAGGGCTGATTCATTTAGTTGTTTTTGTAAATCGGTTAGTTGATCTAGTTGGATTTTGAATTGATGATTTGTTGTATTAAAAACCTTTCTTATTTCATGTGGTGTGCTGATTGATTCGATTTGCTTAAAATTGGCATATGAGAGGTGTACATTGGTTGATGCCCCAAAATGGCCCTGTATTGTTATCATGTTGGTTTTGATAACACAACTAGGTCCAACTTCCAGGATTCCACAACCCGATAATGTGGCTTGTAGAGTTTTCGTGCCGCAAACTGCAGAAACGGAGGTTTCTGTCATAGAAAATATCCATTTGTTCGGGTTGTTTAAGTGAGTCCATGCTGAGGTCCCTGGCAGTCGGGCTAACTTGCAGCTAGTAGTTTTTTGTTTTTGAATATGTTGATGTCACATGAATTTATTTCTGACTTGCTCCCTAACTTGCTTTTTCTGCATATGTAAATATCAGGTTTGATCCTTAAGCAGTTGGTGACATCTTCAGTAGACAATGGAATGTACTGATCTCTGTGTGAATTTACTGCTATGGAGGAGCTATCTGGTATGATGGTGATGAGTGTTTGGTTCTCGATTGGAACTGGAACTCTCTTAAATAACTCTAAGACTTGCTGGTCAACTAATGCTAACTTAATTTCGAAAACTACCTCTCCCTTAGTAACAGCGCCCTTGGCATTCATTAACTTGTGTAAGTAGGTAGTTTGTGTATGTTCTAAATCACTTTTTCAGTACATTTGGTGGATGCTACGATGAGCTTCCAATTGTCACCGCAAGTAGTACTGATTGTCCGTCCTTCCGTTCGGTTTATTAAAAGACTTTTTGTCCGTCCTTCCGTCGGTTTGTCCGTCCTTCCGCAGACGTGTCTGTCCTTCGTGGACGTGTCTGTCCTTCCGGTAAAGAGTCAGTACTTTCGTCGACGTTCCGTCCTTCCGTTGACGTGTCCGTCCTTCCACTGAAGTGTCCGTCCTTCCGTTGACGTGTCCGTCCTTCCGTCAACGTCCGTCCTTCCGTAGCAGCTAAATTTTGCCGTATTCAAGGTTAGTACTTAGTAATTAAGTTGTGAGATGCCGCCTCCGCCCAGGAAGAGGGGCGAGAAGCCAAAGGGTGACGCCTCGGACATGGCGACAACTGATGGGTGTGGTACTGGTGCTCCCCCGGTGGGCGGTAGTCTGCTCCGCTACACTGAGAGTGAACTGTCGAGCACGGAGATGGAAGAGGAGATTAAGAGGGTAAAGTTTGGGTCTCCCAAGAAGCCGGCTTCGCCTAGATTCAGGCTTCCTGCTGCTGTTGGTGCTGTTGCTGGTGCTGAGGAGTTGGTGGACGGGGCTGCTGAAGCTGTAATCAGCGACAAGGCGTCTGTTGCCACCAGTAGGAAGACGCGTGACCGTACGAGGACCCGGCCAGTACGTGAAGCTGGTATGGTTGGCAGGATGAAGGAGGTAAGTGCCGACTTGTTGGAGCTGGTCATGGCTGATGGCGTTGATGCGCGGTTGGCCAAGGCGGTTATGGGGCATGCTGGCGTATTCGAGCAACTGCTCTTTAATTTAATCGCCGAGAACGAGCGGCTGAAGGGGCGATTGGAGGTGTACGAGGGCGGTAAAGTGGCTGGCGTACAGGCAGTGGGTTCTAGGGGTCCCATAAGGCCCCAGATGACGGTTAGGCGTGGTAATATTAATGTTGGTGTTTCTGATTGTAGTATGTCTGGTGGTGTCTCTGGTGGTGTTGCGGTGGTGCCCAAGCCTGTGGAAACGTGGTCCGTGGTGGTGAGGGGGAAGAAGGGCGTCACCTCTAAGGAGGTCGTAGAGAAGATGCAGAAGGAGATCGGCCCCACCCTTGGGGTACGTGTCCACGTACTACGGCCTATGCGCGATGGCGGAGCGGTTATTCGAACCCCGTCGGTAGCTGAGAGGGAGAGAGTTGCGAAGAATACTAAGTTCGCTGAGGTTGGGTTGGAGATGTCGGTGAGAGACAAGCTCCGACCGAAGGTCGTCGTGCAGCGGGTTCACCCGGAAATCACTCCGGATGAATTTATGAACGAGCTGTACGAGAAGAACCTTAAGGAAAGGATGTCCGAGGAAGTCTTCAAGAGGAGCGTTCGCTTGGTGTCCAGCCCGTGGAAGGCAAATGGCGGCCCGGTTAATGTTGTCCTGGAGGGCAACGCTTAGACTATGGAGCTGCTGACTGATGTTGGAAGATGTTATATAAACTGGTTTTCGTTTGCTGTGCGACATCACGATGCTGTGCCGTGCTTCTACAGGTGTTTAGGGTTCGACCATATGATCAGAGACTGTCTGATGCCTTATGAGGTTTGTCGCCTATGCGGTACCGCCGGCCATAAAGCCTCACGGTGCCAAAATGATGTAAGATGTCGGAATTGCGCATTCAAGGGACTGCCGGCGGGGCATCTTATGATGTCCGCAGCCTGTCCCGTCTACAGCGCCAAAGTTGCCAGAGCGAACGCACGTCATTAAAATGGAGGGAACAGACATAAAAATTTTGCAGCTTAACTGCCAGCGGTCATACTCCGTGATCTGCGAGCTAGGCCAGGCGATGTGTAACCTGGGAGCGAGTTTTGCCCTGGTGCAGGAGCCGTATATTACGGATGGCTGCATCAGGGGGTTTACCTGGGGGTATGCGTGCGTTTACCGATAACGGCGGTAGCGCCGCTATTGTTGTTAGGGATAGGGACGTGGACTGTACCGTTATTAGTAGGAGTGTTTGGGGAATCTGCGTTAGTGTAGAAGGGGGTTTTGGTAGAATGTTACTGTCAAGCATCTACTGTAGGTTTGGAACGCCTCTTGAACCCTATTTGGGGTACATTCGGTACTACTACTGGATAGCAGCTCACCTATAATCCTAGCTCTAGACGCAAACGCATGCTCTCCCATGTGGTTCTCCAAGATGGGCAGAAATGCTTCTGCTCATCCGAACTACATGCGAGGTGTTATGCTTAGTGAATGGCTGGTAACGAAACAGCTCATTGTTCTCAATGAGCCTAGTGAGATGTACACCTTTGACGGTCCAGGAGGTTGTAGTGACATTGACGTGACGTTCGGTAATGGGAGGGTAGTTTCAGAGTTCGACATTAGTTGGAAGATTAGGGATGACTTTGGGGTGAGTGACCATAGCCTCATTGAGGTTGTGGTCTCTCATCATCGGGCTACGTACGGGACGGACATGTCACGCAGGTGGCGACTACATGACGTCAATTGGGACATCTACGCTGAAGCCTTTAGGGGGACAGCGCTGGATGTGCCAATTGCAGAATTTAGGGCTTGGACAATAGACAGTCAAGTCGACCAGATAGATCGATGGATGTCCACGGTGAAAGACGCTCTTCTGGGTCGTTGTCGCCAGACTCGACACAGAGTAGTTAAGTGGTGGTCTCGGGAGCTTGATATGATGCGGAGGAATGTCCGACGCCTGAGGAAGCGATTCCAAAGGGGAAGGCGTTCCAATGCTGAAGATCTTGCTCAGCGTAAAGTTGACTATCTGGTCGCCTTGAGGACGTACAAGGACGAGATGGTTCGTGTCAAGGAGGAGGATTGGAGGACTTTTGTGCAGGACAGAAGAGATGACCCTTGGGGTCAGGCCTATCGTATAGTCCGGGGTAGACGTAAACAGACGGACTTGACTGGTCTTTGTATAAGTGGAGTGACATTACAGACGTGGAGACAGTGCACTAGCGCTTTACTTGAGGCACTCTTTCCAGGGGCTGAACCAGCTATTCATCCTCTCTATGAGGTGGTGGATGGCCCTCCGCCGCTGGAAAGACTAGAAGTGGATGTTAGCATGTGCCGAGTCAAGAGTAGAAAGTCTCCAGGCTTGGATGGTATGACTGGAGAGATGTGTAAAAGCATCTGGAAAGCCATACCGGAATACCTTGAGGCAGTCTATAGGAGGTGCATTAGTGAGGGTTACTTCCCTGAGGCTTGGAAGCAAGCCAAAGTTGTGGTGCTCCTGAAGTCGCCCGATAGAATGAGGACTAATCCCCACTCTTATCGGGGCATAAGCCTTCTTCCGGTGCTTAGAAAAGTACTGGAGAGGATTATGGTTAACAGACTGAAGGAATCCTACAATGAGGCACCTTCTGAGTTTCAGTTCGGGCTTAAAGAGGGGAAATCTGTTGAGGATGCTTGACATCATGTCCGAAATTACGTGACTGACTGTCCGAACAAATATGTCCTTGGCATATTTGTTGACTTTAAAGGTGCGTTTGATTATCTCTCGTGGGATAGGGTACTGGATAGACTACGGACAGTAGGTTGTAGAGAGTTTTCCTTGTGGAGAAGCTATTTCAGTGGTAGGAAAGTTTTTGCGGTAGGAGCCAACGATACTGTTAGTAGGGAGGTTGTTAGGGGCTGCCCGCAAGGGTCCATCTGCGGTCCATTTATATGGAACTTAATGATGGATCCCTTGTTAAGGTCTCTAAGAACAGCCCACCAACTTTGTGCTTACGCCGATGACTTGCTCATCTTAATCGAAGGTCAGTCTCGTGCTGAACTGGAGAGAAAGGGTGAGGGGGCCATGCGTGAAATCAACGAGTGGGGAACAGTGTCGGTGTTGAAGTGTCGAGGGAAAAGACAGTTACCATGCTGCTTAAAGGCAGCTTATCGCAGGCTCGCCCAGCTGTAGTTCGATCTGGCAATGCCAGCATTCGATACGTAACTCAGGTTAGGTATTTGGGCATAACCATGAGCGAAAGAATGAACTTTCTAGTTCATCTTCCCACACTGAAGGACAAATTGACGACAGTTGTGGGAGGAGTCAGACGCATCCTTAGGAATGACTGGGTCTTGGCAGGAGAGCTGTCCGTACTATATATATAGTGATCTGTTTGTTGCTTGTGCAACATTCGGCTCGTCTGTATGGTACGGCACCGCTCTGTCTGCTATGGGCAAGAAACGAATCTTGTCTTGTCAGAGAGTGGCAATGTTGGCTTGCATGCCAGTTTGCCACACAGTTTCGACAGATGCTCTTCAAGTTTTGTTAGGTGCACCTCCCCCTGACTTGGAGGTGATACGTCGTGGTATCATTTTCAAGGTTAAGAAGGGAGTGTCACTATCAGGGCATGATTGGTTAACTTCGACTGAAATCGCTGATTTAGACTTGAGGCAGGTGAAACTCCTGCTGCACGAGCATCTTCTTTCAAGATGGCGTTCACGTTGGACGGAGACCGATAAGGGGCGAACAACGTACGAATTTATTAAGGACGTGACCTTCGTTAGAGAATGCTTTTCTGCATAAGAGGGGTCTGTCCGATACCCCGGACTGTAGGTGTAGGCAAGGGCCGGAGGACTTCGTACATGTTTTGACCGGGTGTTCACTTTATAGTGATATTAGAAGTTTAGATAGGATGGGGATTTTTAAAACGGCGATAGGATGGGATTTCAGTAGGGCATTAGAGGACGGGCGGACTTTTAGAAATTTAGGTGAATACGCAAGGGGCGTATTCAATCGTAGGAGAACTGGACGTTAGTATAGGTGGCCTCTGATGCGGGCATCGGTGGTGGTGCTCAACTGCCAATGGGTGGTCGCTCCAGTAGTGCACATCGTCGTGCCTGGATTTCAGATATGAGTATGACTGTTGGCGGGGGCTGAAACATAGGTATCTGTCCCTCCACAGCAGTGCACCGTCTTCAGCTCTCTCCCTGCTGTTTGCTGTTGTTGCTGTTACCTGTCTCCAGCGCTTCGTTTCTGTTGTCTTATGTGTTGCTATGTTTATTGTTGTCCTTTTGTGTGCTGCTGCTGAGGAGGCACATGCTCACTCAGAATGCGGCTGTTCATTGCTGTGTTGTGTCCTTTGTCCTTTTTATGTCTATATATTTGTCGTCCAGGGCCACCAGTCCCGAACTGTTTGGAGTTCAACTGGTAGTAGCTTCGGCTACGAAGCCTAACCGGAGGCTTTATTCTAGTACCACGGGTGTCAGGAGCTCCTGATACTTAGTTCCAGCCTGGCAGCGGTGTGGCCCCCTTGGGGAGCTTCGTGGTGGCTGTGGTTTAGACCCAAATCGCGGGTAGAGCGCAAGCTCGGTATGGAGTTGCATTGCAACCGGGTGCCGTGACCCATAGATCGGTAGGAGTTTTAGAAAGTACTCCGCTCCTCATCCAAGGGGGAGGTCATGCCCAAATGCATGCCTCAAATTGGTACTCGTACTGCGAGGGCGCCGGTGGACGCATAGTTTCCACCCAGTGTTAAGTGCACCGTGAGGTCAGGCCACCGTGGCAGGTACACACGGAAATGTTGTGCACATCTGTCACCGCAAGTAGTATCGTAGAGGGCGCCACCATATTGACCACGTTTAGCAAAAACTCACACCCATATTCACCTTTCTTGAAAACCTAATGTTAAGCAAATCTCACAACCATATTCACCTTACTTATACCGGGTGACCCAATTGAAGTGATGGTATTTAAAAACGCTGTAATTATTTTTGTTTATTGTTAAATTTTATTTTGATTGTTGCAAATGATAGTCTATAATACATAGTTAATTTAAAAATTATGCAAATGGTATGTGACCGCCTTTTGCCTTCACCACCAGCCGCAATCGCTTCTGAAACGATATACACGATGCCCGCACGATGTCTTGACTTAAACGGTTCCATTCACGCGTCAAATATTTTTTCAAACTTTCCAAGTTTCTGTGTTTTGTTTTGCAAGCCTTCGCTTGTAACATTCCCCAAATTGAAAAATCCAACGGATTGAGATCTGGTGAATACGGAGGACATTGTTGTGTCGAAATAAACTTCGGAACATTGATTTGTAACCATTCTTGAGTTTGTCGTGCTTTGTGTGAGGGTGCCGAGTTCTGTTGAAAGGTGAACGGATTATTTTTGAAATGTTTCCTGGTCGATGGTATTAAAGCCTTATTTAAAATCTCCCTTTGATAAACATCTGCATTGATTTTCGTGTTTGGTGGTAGAAAAACTAGCGGTGAACGACCATTTTCAGTGACAGCCGCCCAAACCATGACCTGTGCTGCACCCTGTTTTCGTGTGACTTTTAAATGATCCAAATTATCATCGGAACGTCTCTTTAACCAAACGCGATCATTTTGTTTGTTGAGAAATTGTTCTATGCAGAAGGTTTTCTCATTAGAAAATACCAAATTTGTAAACTCTCCACTGGCGAGCATACGAAGTAACTCTTTTGATCTTTCTAACCTAACTTTTTTTTGATCAACAGTTAATTCTTGGCACTTTTGTTTTTTCAAAGGCTTTACTTTAAGCTTCTTTTTCAGGATTCGCTGAACACTTGCATTGCTTATTTTCAATTCATTAGCGATTTTTCTTGCACTTCGAACCGGATTACGATACAACCGATTACGCATTTTGTTAACGTTTTCTCGACTAGTTGCAGTACATTTTCTGCCACCGCCATAGCGTTTTTTTATGCTACCAGTCTCGTTGAATCGTTTAATGGTACGATAGACCAAAAGGATACTCAAATTCATGTTATTTAACTCCCTCCGAATTTCGATGTTTGATTTTCCAATCAAATGAAGTGCAACAATTGCATTCTGTTTAACTTCCATTATAAAAAACAAAAGAACGTGTCTTCTCACAATCAAAAATTTTTTAATAAAGACGGACAAGATGGCAGTGCATAATTATGTCAAATTACAGTATTGCCAGATGAGCGCTTTACTTTGGATAGGGATTTGAATATGACCATCACTTCAATTGGGTCACCCGGTAGTTAGCAATACTATTAGTTATGTTGAATTTCGCAGTTTTTTGGCTGGCAACACATTTTTTTTTAACAAAGTCACAATCCTAAATGCAATTTTTCATGTAGCTTAACAGTTTTCATACTGTTTGAATCGCCCTCTGGCTATGAATCTTCATGTTCAGAAACCTTTTAAACATTTTTTTTTGTATCGCCCTCTGTTAAAAATGTTTCCACATTGTTTAACAAACCAAAAGCTTAACTTAAAATTGTTTACTAACAAAAACTCACACCCATATTCACTTTACTTAGAGTTGAAAACCTAATGTTTAGCAAATCTCACACCCATATTCACCTCACTTATAGTTAGCAATACTATTAGTTATGTTGAATTTCGCAGTTTTTTTTTGGCTGGCAACACTATTTTTTTAACAAAGTCACAATCCTAATTGCAGTTTTTCATTCAGATTTGAATCGTCCTCTGACTATTATTATTCATGTTCAGAAACCTAAATGCAGTTTTTCATGCAATTTAACAGTTTTCATCCAGTTTTGAATCACCCTCTGGCTATTATTATTCATGTTCAGAAACCTAAATGCTGTTTTTCATGCAGTTTGAATTAGTTTTCATATTGTTTGAATCAACCATTAACTATTATTATTATTAATCATGTTCAGAAACCTTTTTAAAATTTTTTGTATCGCCTTCTGACTTAGAGTATACAGTAGAAGGTGATTGAAATTAAAAATTGTTCATTCTTTTGTTATTAACTGTTTTATTGGAAACTACAATTTTTACATTTAGATATATTATAATAGAAATATATTAGTTTTTTTTTTGATTCTTCTTTTTTCCTTTCTCTATCCATACACAAATATTTTTTGTATCGCCCTCTGACTTAGAGTATACAGTAGAAGGTGATTGAAATTAAAAATTGTTCATTCTTTTTTTATTAACTGTTTTATTTGATATTACAATTTTTACATTTAGATATATTATAGTAGAAATACATTAGTTTTTTCCTTCTCCTTTCCTTGCTCTATCCATATACGAACAAGTGGCTGGTCCACATGTAATATTTTCATTTGACCAAACACAATCCTCATAATGTTCACCACATTTATTTTGTATTTTTTTAAAATTTTTCATAAGTTCCAGATGTGAGTAGATAAGATATAGGAGAACCAGGAACTTTTCATTTTCGCCACCGTTAGATGGCGCTGTTTGGTTGGTGTCTATACTAACTAACTTGAGGGCAAGACTATTGAAATTAGTTTGGTTGGTGTCTATACTAACTAACTTGAGGGCAAGACCCGCTAGGGGCTTTCCCGAAAAAAATTTTAGTAGATAAGATATAGGAGAACCAGGAATTTTTCATTTTCGCCACCGTTAGATGGCGCTGTTTGCTTGAGGTCTATAGGAGAACCAGGTTTATAGGAGAACCAGGAATTTTTCAATTTTTACTATAACATTGAATAACTTTTTACTTTGCTATGTGTAGCGAAGACAGATTAAATTATTTCTAATCAACTGAAAAATACTTTCTAAAATCTCCGTGCGCCTGATACATAAAATGCATGCATATAAAAATTTACCACACAATTGCAAGATTGCAACAAATCGACAGTTTGTAAACAATAAAACAAATAGAAACATATAAAAATTTACCACACAATTACCAAAACACTTGAATCAAAACTAAACATGATTGAAACAAATCGACAGTTTGTAAACAAAAAAACCAATAGAAACATAAATGTGGTCACTTATCAGTACACATGTTTGAAAATTTTTATGTATATAACAAAAATCTAGATAAACATTAGTGTTTTAACATGATCATAAAATCCTTATAAAAAGGCATAGTTTTGGAAAATGATAAGCCTGGTTAATAAATCATAAATAGATTTGATTAAAATTAAAATAAATAACAACACTTTTTAAAAATACGTTACTTATTGGAAATTGGGTACCTTTTTCCTATGTTATGTGTAGTGAAGACAGATTAAATTATTGTTTATCATAACTACGGATAGATTAACCAAAATAATATTAAGGAAAAATAGTTTAATTTCGTTCAGTAGTCAACTACACGGGAAACTATTAATTAAAAATTTTGATCGAAATAAAAAAATAAAAAAATTAATTAAAAATGGAAAACATGAATTTTTTTAAGTGCTCGCTCTGCACCATTTTCTATGAGGATGAATCAAAATTCCTCAAACACATGGAAAATAGTTTGGAGTGTATGGAAAACACTCCCAGCGTAGAATGTGTTTACTGCAGTAAATACATACCGGGTGTATCCAACTACGTAATACACACAACAAACTGTCTCATTGAAAATGAGATAGAGCGAATCTCTACTCATAATGTTTCTTCAATTGATACTCCTGATGTTTCTTCATATAAAAATTCATATGATATGCTGTTCCTTAGCGGAGAATTGATTGATGAAATACCCACCAACCAAATGGGTTTCTTGAATATAGAGGATTGGATTCCTGAGACACATGAAACACCACCACCACCTCAAATCACATATAATTTATGGGACTCACAAGATGACTTATCTGATGACTTATTATTAGTACAAGCCTACCGTCAAAATGAAAGTTTGATAAACAATATATATAGAAATTCTATATAAAAATATTAATAAATTTTAATTTTTTTTTTATTTTTTTTTTTTTTTGTAAATATAAGATTATAATTTTAGATATATATATATATATCCTTCTCTTTTTAATAAATATTTATATCTTGAGTTTGTGAGCCAAAAAGAAAATAAAGAAAACAAATAAAAGTCAAAATTTAAAATCCATTTTGTTTTATTTAATATGTAGATATATCAATAACTTATCTTTTACAGCGAGAAATATTTTTTACATTGTTGAACTACTTTTTTATCATTAAAATTATAATCAGTTTTTCTAAATTGACTTAAAAATAGTTTCAAACGTTTTTGCTGTGATTTATATAAACTATAAAGTAAGCAATAATGACCACAAGTCTTTGAAAAATATCCCTGTAGTGGCTGTTTATTGATTTTAAAGTTGTTGCTGTTATTTTCTAAAAATGTTAGAAATTCTAAATTTAAGGGCTGTTGTCCATAAGAATTAAAAAACTCAGCATTATTATAAACGTCAAAATAAAATGCAATCCAATGCTGTCCTGTTTTGTATGATGGATCTGTATTGGCAATAAAGATAGCTGGATGCTTAGGTATACGCTTTGGAAGTTTATCTGAAGCAAAAACACCTTGGAAATACTTTCGGGTAGCTTTGTTTTTTAAAAGCGCTTTTTCAATCTTTATGGTATTCATTTTTATAAAGTTATTTTAACGTTTCTATTTTTATCAATTTCAATCATAGAATCATATTCACAATAAACAAGACATGTCACTGGTTCCAACAAAGCTCGTGTGAATTTTCCTTCAATGCGTACATTTCCTTGCTTTAAAATCTTTGCACATAAATCGTTATTAGAATGATCAGGTGAAAGATCAAACCCCAAAATGAATGAACCATTATCAAATGATTGTTTATTTATATGAATTCCTCTATCGGAATTCTTTATTCCAATAGCATTAAATAACATATTGTATGCTCTCGTACTTCTATGGGTTACACCGGAATAATCAAATTCTAATGCTTGTGATGGAATTTGAATACCATTTACTGACAAATTTAGTGTTTGTAAATAAAAATGTTTAAACTCAAATGGATCCATTTTTATATTCCCTTAGTATGCAACATTTCCAACCATACAAAATGCTAAAAATGTAGGTAATTGACCAATTACTACATTATCAATAGATAAACTATGATTTCCAGGATACATGGTAAACGATTTAATTTCAGTTCTATTTAATGGATATATGGCTGGTTTTTCCTGCAACATTTTATGGTGAGCTAGTAATATCCCCGGATTAACAGTAATGTGATTCATATATAATTGAGCCTCCAAAATTTTCAATTCAGCACCAGTTGATTCGAGATCCATCATATAAAATGATGATTTCTCCAAATTAAATACAATACGTAAATCTATATTATTTAAAAGTAATTTAGGCTGACTAAAGATATCACCATGAACTCGTCCAATTAACTCAACTTTATTACTTCGTGCAAATAACTTGTTAATTTGTTTTTGTCCTTTTCGAAGTTCACCATCGATATAATAGTCAGGATACCATCCAGATGATGTTAGATGAGTTCGACTAGCATCACTTCCATAATTAAGTAATGTTTGTATATAAGTCTTATAGTGATAGTTATTATCGCTATGGGATACGGGAACATTATTCAGATAGACAGAAACACTTCGAAACAGAGAATGTAGAATATTATTTACAACTCCAATTGAATCGTCTGTAATATCTGAGTTATCCTTTGCTTTGAGTTGAATTACTAATCTTAGGTATACGCTAGACAAATCACGATATGTATCTCCATTACCGAGACACACAAATTCTATAGAGCTGGGGTTGTCCAAAGTTGCGATAGGATTGTAGGATACTTCTTCGGTGTTTAAAATACTAGTTTGAATGGGATTTGGTTCAAATAAATCCAATTCACTTTTCATACATTCTATATGTTTTGACATGTTCATTTTGAAAATATGTCTTTAATATTTATATTGGTGTTTTTCTTCTTTTTCTTCCTTATGCGTTTCACTTTAGAATGTTTGAGAGACTGACGATTTCTTTTTTTACTTCGACGTTTTATACGTCTCTTGCCTGAACCTCGTTGGAACTTGGAATATATTTTTTTGACAGCTTTCTCTGATAAGTTATTTAACGCAATTTTTCCTTGTTCATCCAAAATATTTCGTAAAGGCTTGCGACCGAAGTCATTTAATATAGCTTTACTTGTATCAATTGCTTGATTTTTAATTGTATTTACTCCAGAAAAAATTAAAGGTTTTAATGTTCTAAATAGTGATGAAAAAAATGAACCGATTCCGCGACCATGCTGCAAAACTCGTGGAGTCACATATAATGTTCCGATATGACTTATTCCACCGCCCTGCTGCCTTGAGTAGTATGCATTATATACTTGATCCATCACGATGATTTATCAATCTGACAACATTTTACAAAACTCTCTACATTTATAGTGTTTTAATTTTTTTAAAGTGTAATGTTATAAAATTCGGTGTTGTTGAGGATTCGAAATTGTATTGAGTTCCATCTAAATTAGTTATGAGTATTGAAATATCGTTAATTATTGATATTTCTAAAGGATAGTATTCCACATTATGAAAATCATAGCAAACGCTATGTCCCTTATATGGTAATACTCGAAGACATCTTATATTTTTGTTTCCAATACATCTCGGTTTTATAATATCACTATAGATAAATAAAATTGTTGGTTCCTCGGCGGATCCATCATTTAAATATAATTCAGTTACTCCAACTTCCCAATCCTCTTTTGAAGTTATTGCAGGTAAATTAACCAAATTCGTAAATGCGGAAAGAACATTATCTTCATAAACCATTAAAGAGTTATTACTTAATAATGTTACATAAAAATTGTTTGGTATGTTCATGGTTAAAAGAATCTAATATGAATAAAACACATTTTTTATTTGTTTAATCTTTTATTAAAATTTTCTTAATAAAGTGATTTCCATTTTATCCAACTTTCCCCCTTTTGAACAGATCTGGTATCGTATGGATGTTTTATGTTTGGTTTCCCCTTTGATTTAGGCCTTGTATCTTTATATGGAGTTTCTGTTGTCGTTTCATCAAATAACAATTTCTTTTTAGATTTAACACTTGTATTTTTTTCTTCTGATGTTTCTGTTTTTTTCTTTTTTAAGTACGGATAATCTTTATCTTCTAATTAACGTTTGGAAATATTTAGGTATTTTTCATCTAAATCGTTATCTTTAAAAAATTTTAATTCGTTTTGATTTATTTTTAATTTAGGTGTAGAGTTAGAAAATTTTTCAGGGGTTTCAAACTTATCATAGTTTTCAGTTACTTCAAAATTCTTTTCCAAATTTTTATTCATCATTGGATCAGTATTATTAATAACAAGATTTTCGTTTTCTTTCACAACTGATTTATGATTATCCGTTAATGATTTGACGGGATTAATTTTTCTTTTTATAAACGTATTTAATTCTTGTTTGATTTTAATGCATTTGTTGAAGTCTGATATTGACTCATCATTTAGATATGGTATTAGTTTTCTGGTAATAAATTCAGAAGATAATTGATCTTCTAACATTACATAATAAGTATTTGGATGTAGTAATATAACTTTATTAAATTTTCCTTTATTAGACATTTTCTATTAATTTTCCAATAAAGCCTCCCAACAGTGACGATTACAATACAGGTAAAAATCCACCTTTTTGAATTAGTACCTTCCTTTTTGACTTTACAGATCCATTTGATTTTGAAATGATTCGAAGTTCTTTTTTATATCTATTTAAAATTGTATGATCTTTAGGTTTAAGTTTAGTATTTCCATTTAGGGTATTGAATATTATTTCAATTATAGTTTTTATAAAATCATCGTCAACATTTTCAAGTATTGCTTTCCGTAGTTTTCCGTTATTCGTCTTGAGAACATACAACATATGCTTGTTTTCCTTCAATCGTTTTAAGTTCTTTTTTAATACCATTTTCAGTTGTATCACAATAGCAGAAACAAAAATTTGGATTGAAGATATTTGTTCTGTATCTTAATAGATCGTTTATACTTTGAGTAAGGTCAATCAATAAGTAACCATGAGGTTTGTTAGTAACTTCTTTATATATTCTCATTAATTCTACTGAATTTCCGGGTTCAATTTGTCTTGCTAAATGCTGAAACTGTAATGTATCCCTTGGATTTTTAAATACAACAATATATTTTGAGTTCAACGAAATGTCTCTTGTATGAGACGATTTATGAAAAATATTTTGAGTTACAACAATAACGGAGAAATTTCTGTGATGAGACCCTTTTGTGAAAAGCTCACACACATTCTTATTAAATGCGCCCATCATTAAATCATCTAAAATAAGTAAAACTGGTTCATGTAAATCATTGTCCAAATCATTTGGTATCCCATTATAATATTGTATATTATTAAAATTTGGTTTGGCATTTTCTTCTCCGTAGCACCAAATAATTCTGGTAATTGGTGAACTTATTAAAAATTGCTTGCAACTTATAAAAAGGTGGTTTTTCCAGATCCTGAAGGTCCACTAATCAGCATTGTGAATGGATGCGTGAACTGATAAAACATCTTGTAGTATTAAATGTTGAATACGAAATGAAAAACATATTTATAGTTTTAAACTTTTATTTGGTCTTACATACATTTATCTAAATTAAAATGTCGTATATGTATATTTTTCTATTAGATTGATTACAGAATGCTTTCTAAAGCTATATACAATGCATTTGCAAGTATCAGGTCCTTCCAAACAAGTATCTTCAGACCAAGGACAATCATTAAAATGCTCTCCATGAGCAGTTTCCAATAGTACTTTATTTTCAAAGATATCAAGAAGATTTATAAAATTGAGTATAAAGTTCATATCATCCAAACATATGATTCTATTAAAATCACGTAAAAAGGTTTCAATTTTTGCTCTCAGTGCCATGTTATTTCTTCTCTTTACTAGCTTATACTAAAAACACCTTTTATATATATATAAATATACTATATATGTTGAGGGTTCTATCGTGGACTATTCAAATATGAACATAGTTCATATAATTTAGCCTGCGTTACACACACACACACACAGTGATATTTCTAAGAATATTTGTAATTATGTATTTTTAATTATAAGAAATCCCTAATTGATTGGAATTACATACATATGTATTATCTTAGGATGTTTTTACTACTGTTTTTCTAAGATAATATAACACATTGGGGAGAATTCATAATATTACTAAAAGGGGTTGCTTGTGTGTAGACGCAAGTGTAGTTATTAGTTCTAGATAAGGCTTAAGATTTTTATATATAGTTATTAAGGTTTTATTTTCAATAAAGAAATTAGTATTGTACATTCACTCAACTATTCGAGTTGTTCTCCATAGATACAAACATTTAGTACCGTCAACATCAAGCTTACTGGTTCTCCTATATTCACCCAAAAAATAAAAAAATAAAAATTAAAAATGGAAAATTTAATTAAAATCGAGTGCTCCGATTGCGGAATTGTTGTTGAAGGAGTAGCAAATTTGGAGCTACACCTTCTACAAAAATGCGTCGGTAAAACTAAAAGACGTGGTATTTTTAACATCAATCCAATGCCAAAAAAAGTAAAAGTTAGTGTACCAGAAATATATTGTCAATTATGCAAAAAAATATCCTTGAAAATAAGTATAAAATTCATTTGAGGACAAATGTGCATAAGGATAATTCCGAAAGATTTTTGAAGGAAAACATTTTCGAAATTATTTTAAAAGATCCAATGGTTGTAAAACAATATCGGATTTATAGTAATTTGAAAAACGAAATTGAAATAAAAAAATTTTTGCTTGATACAAAAATATTCGTAGAAGAACTTATAATTGAAAGGTTAATAGAATTTGACTTCATAAAATTGAATATGGTGCTATTTGGACTGTACGTGAAAAATTCAACCGAAGGAGAACCAATATCATCATTAAAACATTTTGCAACTTCATTCAATAGTATAAGAAATATTGATGAAATTGATGAAGTAATTGGATATTTTAATAATGAGTTGGAAAGACAAGCGAGTGAGTTCCAGGAGAGAGATAGCGGATGGGCAATCGACCATTTCAAATATATCGAGATGACTGTATGCAAATTGGAGAGTATTCCGATTGGGAATTACATACCGGTGCCAAAAGCAATAGTAGCAAAAAAAGCTGTCATAAACGTAAGAAATAGTGATTCTTTCTGCTTTAAATGGTGCGTTTTAGCCGCAATAGCATTAAAGAAGGACAATTGGAGTGCTTCCGATAAAAAAATTATGTGATACCAAATATTATAAAATTAATGATATAAGTTCCAATAAAATCAAATTTCGGGGAATAACTCTAGACTTTTCGAATATGTCATTTCCAGTTTTATTGCCGGCACTTAAAATATTTGAACAAAATAACCCAAACTTCAGCATCAACATTTATGAATTAAAGAAAGCAAATAATAAGTTTAAAGTTGTGGGTCCTGCAAGACAATCCAAAACTGTTAAAGAGTACCATATAAATTTGCTGACTTTAGTAAATAATGGTAACTATCATTACTCTCTAATAAAAGATATGCAGAGATTGGTGAAAACGCAATTTGTAAATTCTAATACTCCCGGACAATTTTGTGACTTATGTCAAAATTTTTATTTCAATAACTCCGTGCGCCACAAAACGGAATGTTCAAAAGTAACAACAACATACCCAAAGCAAGGTTCAATGCTTTCATTCACACACTTCGAAAGAAAGATTTCTCCGCCAGTTGTGGTGTATGCTGATATGGAATCTGTACTTTTACCTGTATACAACAAAACAAGAGGGAAAGGAACTACAGTAATTCAAAACCACAAAGCGTGTGCAGTAGCATACTATATAAAACATACGTATAATGGCGAATTAGATGAATATTATTCATTTGAAGGTATGTTTTTATTCAGTCTTAAATATTTGTTCCGTATTAAGTTGTATACTCTTTTTCAGGAAAAACATGTGTACGAGAATTTTTGGATCATCTTTACAATAGAATGAATGCAGTATATGACATGTATTGGAAAACAGACGCACCACATATAGATGTTCCATTAACACCAGAAGCAGAATTAAATTGTTGTGCATGCAGTAATAAGATAAGCGGTGAGAAAGATAAGTTTTATAATTACTTTAGTGGGATTCTTATGGGATATATACATAGTTATTGTAAAAATAAGTTCAAGTTTATCGTACCTTTTGTACCAATTTTCTTTCATAATTTAAGTAGGTATGATATCCATCTTTTTATTACAGAATTAGGTAGTAATCTTTCAGTTATACCATGCAATAAGGAGCTATATATTTCAATGACCAAAAAATTTTTAGACGGGAATAAAATAAAATACACATTAAATTTTATAGATTCGAACAGGTTTTTAAATTCCACACTCAAAAAAAAACCGCATATCAATTTAAAATTTTTTTCTTATCAAATCCACATTTAGTGAAAATATTTGAAATTTGATAAGAAAATTATCAATCTAACGTGAAAAACGTTACATTAACGTGTTTTAATGTTAGATTGATATTTTTAACTTTAGATTGATAGTTAAAATATTAAATTGATATTATAATGTTTTACATTGTCATATCAATTCGTAATATCAAATTAATGTCAATATTACTTCTACAAGAACATATATCAATTTTACATTTAAAAATGTAATTGATCAATTTCACATCGAAATTGATAAGAAAAATGTGAAATTGATATTAATTCTTTATAATGTGATATGAAAACATTACACCTTTTTTTATTTCTCCGAAATGTGTTGCTCTATTTCAGTGGTCGTAAGAAAGAGTACGATAATGTACAGTGTGGTAGTAAGAAAGAGTACGATAATGTAGAAATGTGTTTGTTTACTCTAAGAGAACCTGTCAATTTCAAGTTCATGGAAAAAACTGAGTAGCATCTTAAAAAAAATTGTGAAAATCACATAAAACAAACGGTGTTGTGAATCGCGCATAATAAAAAAATATTAATATTAATTTTAAAGTGTTAAATTAAAAAAAAAAATGGATAATACAGAAGAAATTATATATATGTCCGAAGTGGCTGATTTCTTAAATCACCAAAGTGAAAAAACAATTGTCACATTATCAGGCGAAGTCGACCCAGAAACTGTGGCCAATGAGGGTAACAGAAAATTAATGGATTTACTCGAGGAGTTCAATTTAAAGAACGCATTTGATGCTCTTAATGGTAAGTAATATAATATTTAATTATTTTTATTAAAATATTGTTAATAGCAATGTTAAAAATAATTGTCTCATCATGCTGCTCTTAATACGGAAATGTGTGAAGTTATTGATATGAATTCATATATTTTTGATATAAAAATGTACAATTGATATGCACATTTTGATATTAAAAATTGATATGAAGTCATATATTTTTAATATTTTTTTTATTTTATTTCAAAAGCTTGTGGTTTTACGTACGACCGTCTTAGATACATTAATAAGGACGATTTGAATGCGGTTTTTCCTGAAACTTACAATATTGGTTTGAAGGCAGAGCTGAGGGAAAAGATATCCATTTGGAAATTAAAGAATGTAAAATTGTTAATGTTATTATCGAACAATACTAAATTTTTTTTAAAAATCTAATCTAGTTTCTTAAAGACGATATTACCACCGTAAGCTGTCATTCCAAAGTTCTGGGATGGGTCCAATCCCAAGATTTTGGTTCCAATACAACATCGTCTTGTAAAACAAATGTTACTGGCTATACGGTAAGTGTTTTTTGGAAGATCGTGAATAATTTAAATAATTTTTAAAATATTGTTTGTTTCCATTCAAAGCCGCTCCTTGATATTCTCAAGCAAACGAAGGTTGGAGATGGAATTTTAAAAAATTATGCAGTCGATAAAAAACTCTCATCAGACAACAGGAAAAAATTATTGAAGTGTATAGTTGAATTCTATTACGATGTCACCAAGAATAAGTACGCTATTCCTCGCAGTCCGCAAGTTGAGCAAATGGCTAATGAAATAGTTGGAATTTTTCCTTCAGAAACAAAAGAAATATATTACGTTTCACGAAGGGATGCAAAAAAGAGGAATCCTACGGGATTATTGTTCAATAGGTTTGTTTAAAGTTTTATTTTTTATTTTTCATACAATCATTATTTCTCTAACCCACAGGTTTAACAATTTAAATCGCAAACGCTCGTCTGAGAGAGAAATAGAAACCCCTAAAAAGGAAAAGATTTCTAATCCAACTAGTCCCACACCGGAGATGTTGTCCATACAGAATAAAATGAAAATTATGCAGAACGACGAAATAGATTCAATCGATTTATGGCAAAAAACGTTTGCATTACGCAGCAGTGACATCAAAGCTTCAGCTACTTTGAATTTAATTCTTGATGGGTGGCCATTTTTAAGCAGTCAGGAGCAGAAAAATTTGTAAGTTTATTGCACTATGTGAATTATCCAGTAATCAATATTTAAATTATAGATTGATTATGACTTTGATGTGATGTTGCCTGGAAAACGGTACAATCTTGTTGACAAGTGGGACGATTTAGAAACCAATCTAATTAAATTCTACAAAAAGAATTTAAAACAAAATCAGTACAAAATCTTATTCGATTCTGCAACTAATGAAGCTATAGATAAAAGTAAGTCATTATTTTTCTGAAATATAATAAATAATTAATAACGTGTTTTACGTATAAAGATTCCAGGGATTGTGTCTTAACAATGCTATTAAACGCGGTTCTAAAGCCAACATCTAAGTTTTTTGTTCAAATGGAAGCCGGAAAAATGGTTCAAAAAACTACAATTAAAGATGCAATTAACAGCTCTATTGTACATATAGCTACTGTAAACGATTTGCAGATGGCAAGGGACCATAAAACGAAATGTTCCATGCAAAGAAAAACCACCATCCAGCCTTATGTTATTGTGATTGGACCACACCTTACTGATTTAAAGGAGTTTTATGTGAGTTATGGAGAGACTCTTCAAAAATTTACATCGTTTATAGCAGCAATGGATATATGTTTTAAGGTATACCATGTTTTTGATTTACAATATTCTAAAGAATCGATATTATTATGGCTGTTTTTACAACAATATATTTATGAAATAAGTACAATTTATGACGTTAAAAATTCTGTGCTATCGGAATTTATTGAAAATCTTAAGAATTAAAAATGAATATTTCATGTTTTGTTTGCGGGCACGTATTTCAAGAGCTGCCAATTTTAGTAAAACATTTTAAATTAATTCACGGGCTTGGTGTCAACAGTGATTATCGCTGTATAGTTCAAAACTGTACTCAACTCTTTTCGAACTTAAATTCATTTCAAAAACACAAAAAAACACTTTAGTTTTAATCTACCTCAGACAAACCTTGTTATTCCAAATCCAGTTGCTTTACCAGCTAATATTATTCATGAATCTGACATAAACACGGAAGTTCCAATACAAGATAACATTAGACATGAATTAAATGACATGATGGACCAGGCTTCAAACGTATTGCAATATCCTCAACATAACTCTGACTATTCAATATGTAAAGCTTTAATTTCCAAACAATGTGAACAGTTTTCAATAAATTTTCATACAAAAAGTAATATAACTAGAAAGGATGTTCTATTTATACAAAAAGAAGTTTCTGCTATTACTTCGAACATTACGCAAGAAATAAAAAATAAAATTTTACATCATATTCCAGAACTGGACAAAAAAGAATTTGTTGAATTTTTAAGTTTTTGTGGAAACCCTTTTGATGAAATAAAATCCGAATATAAACTCTTCAAAAGTATTACAGAATCAGATCGATTTGCAAAGCCAATATTTTTTAATGTTAATAATGAGATTTCCGAAATTATTTTAAACAATGAACCGAATTTAGACGCTAGCAATGTAAAAGGCTGTATAATGCCCATAGAATTCCAATTTCGTAAATTTTTTGAATTACCTTCTATCTTAACTATCGCACTATATAATATCAACAAATTATCCACGGATTCTGATATAACACATTTTGTAAATTCCGCATCTTTTGCAGAAAAATCCAGTTTTTATTCAGGTAAAACCATAATACCATATTTCATATATCTTGATAGTTTCGAAATAAATAACCCTTTAGGCAGTCACGCTAGTGTTGATTCAGTTTGCGGTGTGTATTATAGCTTTCCTACTTTGCCACAATATTTATTATCAAATTTAAACTACATTTTTGTAGCAGCATACTTTAAAAGCAAGGACCAAAAAATCTTTGGCAATGATCCATTTCTGCGGCCTTTGATTGAAAAATTTAGGAATCTGGAAGAAAATGGATTATTATTGCAAACAGAGACAGGGTCACATCAAATTCATTTTGTTATGTGTAACATTCTTGGAGATAATTTGGGGCTTAATGATCTTTTGGGATTTACTTCTTCATTTAATTCAAATTACTACTGTCGCTTTTGTAAAAGGCAAAAAAATGAAATGTCCAATGATAGCATAGAACACATTGATTATTTAAGATCGGAAGAAAATTACACTTTATGATTGGCAATAAATGACGTTAAACTAACCGGAATAAAAACTTACTGCTTATTTAATGATTTACCAACTTTTCATGTAACTAAAAATTATGTTGTTGACATTGTTCACGATTTATTTGAAGGCGTTTGTAGATACGACCTTTGTGAAATATTACTTTATTTTATTTCAGAAAAAAAATTATTTTCCATTCAGGCTTTTAATTACAGAAAGCAAATGTTTAACTATGGCGAAACCGAAATTGGGAATTTATCTCCGCCTTTAGAGATAGGTCATTTGTTAAATAATAAAATAAAAATGTCCGCTCGAGAAATGATGACATTTGTTCATTTCCTACCACTAATTATAGGTGATAAAATACCTACAGACAATAAAGTTTGGAAATATTTTATAACGCTCTTGAATATAGTAGATATTTTGCTAATGAGCAGATTTGATGAACCTTTACTTAACAAACTACACACTTTAATTCAATTTCACAATGAAACTTATATGGAACTTTTCAAAAAACCACTTAAACCGAAATATCATTTTTTAAACCATTATGTAAATATAATAAAACAATCTGGGCCACCCAAATACTTATGGAGCTTTCGCTATGAATCAAAACATAGAGAAGCAAAAACTTATGCTAGAAATATAACGTCACGAAAAAATATTACATATACATTGAGCATAAAAGCATCTTTAAAATTTACTTCCTTTTTAAATGAAAATGCAAATGGTTTACCTAATCAAACTAAATTTGAAAAATCGTATTTTTTTAATATTGAAAATTCTGAATACTTTAATTTTATAAAAAATTTTGATTGTTTTAAACCAGATTTCGCAAATAATTTAGCAATAAAATCTGTCACTTTCAAAGGAACTTTTTACAAAAAGGGTTACTTTTTAACTATAAAATACAATGATGTAGTTGATCTTTATGAAATTAGAGAGATAATTATTAGTATTAACAATCATCTTTCAGTAATTGCAATCAAACATGAAATATTATATTTTTCAGAACATTATCAGTCATATGTAGTAGGTTCTAAGAACAAGTTTTTTGAAATATTAAATTTAAAATTATTCACAGGTGTGCCTATTCATTTGTATTATATATCAGATGGAACTACTCTCATTAGAAACAAAGAATTTTAAGTTTTTTTTTTTTATTTAAATATGTTATTTTTAAAAAATTTACAATAAAACATATCTCTAATTATTTCAACAAATTATTGTTTAATTTAAATAAAGGAATATATATGGGTTTGTATGTGAGTATATAAAAAAAATTACATATAATATGAATTACACATTAAATCGTATCAAATTAATATTTTTTTCATATCAAATTAATATTTTATTCATATCAAAATGATATTTTCACATATCAAATGAACATTAAAATAACGTCAATTCTACATTAAATCATATCATTTTGATATTTTATTCGTATCAAAATGATATTTTATTCATATAAAATTAACATTAATCTTATTAATATTACATTTTACATTTCACATTAAAATGATCAATTTTACATGTTTTCGTATCAATCCAAATATCACATATCAAATTGATATTGCTTCAATATCAAAATTGATAATTTTCCTGTTGGACGTATTTTGTAGCGTAAAATTATCAATTTTACGGTGGTTTCTTACAATTTTTTGGTTTAGTGCAGTATAGAAAAGTTGGCAAGCTACTTAAATAAAGAAGATTTTAAGATACTCAAAAAGAAATACCCTAAACAAGAACATTTCGAAGTTATGAATAGAAAAGGCGTTTTCCCGTATGACTATGTTGATAGTTTTGAAAAACTGAATGAGCAGTCTTTACCCAACAGAGAGCATTTTTATAATCATTTAGATGACAGGGAGTGTTCTGAGGAAGACTATACTTTTGCTAAAAAGGTTTGAAATATATTTCAATGTCGTACTCTTAAAGACTACATGTTGTTGTATCTTAAGAGCGATGTTTTTATTTTGTCGGATATTTTTGAGAATTTTAGATCAGTTTGTAAGAAAATTTACGGTTTAGATCCATGTAACTATGTTACCGCTCCTTCTTTGTCATGGGATGCTATGCTCAAATATACAAATGTTAAAATGGAATTAATAAGTGATCCTGAAATACATTCATTCCTCAAAACTTCCATTCGAGGAGGAATTACGCAGTGCACTTATAGACTTTCGAAGGCTAACAATAAGTAGATGAATGAATATGATTCTGCTAAAGACGAAAATTACTTAGCATATATAGATGCTAATAACTTGTATGGTTGGGCCATGTCACAAAAACTCCCCATTTCAGATTTTTCGTTTTTATCTCATGACGAAGTTGAAAATTTCAAAGTAAGCGAATATAGTGATGAATCTACTTACGGATATATTCTAGAAGTTGATCTTGAATATCCCAACTTAATTCATAATTCTCATAACTATCTTCCATTTTGTGCGCAAAATAAAATACCACCTGGAGGAAAACTCCCCAAATTATTAGCTGATCTCACTGATAAAAAAGATTATAAAATTCATATAAAGAACCTACAATTGTGTTTAGAACAGGGATTAATACTTGTAAAGATTAATAAAATTTTAAAATTCAAACAAAGTTTTTGGTTGGAACCCTATATAAGCTTAAACACAAATCACCGTAAAACATCAAAAAATGAATTTGAAAAGAATTTTTTTAAATTAATGAATAATGCTGTATACGGTAAAACGATGGAAAATGTAGAAAAGCGTCGTGATGTGAGATTAGTTACTAATTATAACAATCGCAGAAATTCCGAAGGGTGCAGAGCTCTTATAGCTAAACCCAACTTTTCTGGTATAGACGTATTTGATAATGGACTGTATGGTATAGAATTGAACAAATTAGAGATACATCATGACAAGCCAATATACATAGGTGTAACAGTATTAGAACTCTCAAAATATTTAATGTATGATTTTTATTACAATTTTTTGGTTAAAGAAGATAAAAATCTGAAATGTATCTACATGGACACTGATTCATTCATTATATCCTCCAAAAAAGACATTTACGAAATTATTAAAAACAATAGTGATAAATTTGACACTTCAGAATATAAACCCGAAAATGTTTATGGGATTAGGTCTTTGAACAAAAAAGTTCTGGGCTTAATGAAAGACGAAAATTCAGGTAAAATTATGAGAGAATTTGCAGGTCTGAAAGCAAAAGCATACGCTTACACGGTAGGAGATCATGAAAATTACACCAAAACTATTAAAAAAGTAAAAGGAGTAAAAAAATCAGTTGTTAAAAAATTAGAACTCCGTAATTATCAAGAATCTATAATAGAGAGAAAAACATTTTATGGTGAACAAAGGGTTATTCGCAGTAGATCCCATAAATTATATACGGAAATTGTAAATAAAATAAGTTTAAACTATAAGGATGATAAGAGATATGTTTTACCTAATAATGTGGATACATTAGCTTGGGGACATTATAAAATAAGTGATGTAGTTTTGTAAGTTTAATTTTATTTCCAACAAAATATTGTACTTTTTATTTAAATAAAAATAAAAACAAAAAACATTGAAACAATTTGTTTTATTTCATATATAATTTATTTATTCTTTTTTGAACATTGCCATTTATTAACTTTATTGTCTTCCACTTTTTTCTTACATCTATCTTCATTGTGATCGTTGCTACCACAGTAGTTACAATATTTCAGTTTTTCATACTTGACTTCAGAATTTTTAAAAATGCGATCCATTTAGCTTAATACAGTTGTATGGTACCTTCTTAAATGATTTTATTCAATTAAAATTAATTTAACAACGTATTCTCCTTTTATACTTCTCAATACTATATGTTATTTTAATAATTTATTTTTATTTATCCAAGAGTTATGAGATTCATCAAAACCTAACCATTTGACAAAGAGTTTCTTTCCCCTTCTTTTTAAAACTTTTTCAATCAGAAAATCATCTTTGTTTTTAACCTTTTGTAGTTCATATTCATAAAATGACCCTAGTATTATATCATTTCTATAATCTTTAATTAAATATGTCACAGGATTGGTAATATTTACTTTATCTATAGTAAAAACTTCTGTTGACCAATTTGGTTCATAGCCCTTAAAAAAAATTCCCTTATATTTGCTGATTCTGACTTGATCACCTTTTTTAAACTTATGATGCGGGAATGATTTTGGAAAATTATAAACTGTGTGTAACAAATGAATTTGATTAGATTTATTAACTTCAGATGGTTTCCTTTTAATTGTACGGTGATAGGTGTTATTGTATTGTGAAACTAAACTGTCAATATCATCAACCCACTTGTAGTTTTCTCTCATACTAAACATTTTCCACATTAATGTTTTTAAAGTTCTATTAAAACGTTCACATATTGATGCTTTTAAATGGGTATATGTATGATAATGGTTAATATGATTTGTTTTCATTAATAATTTAAAATCTTTATTGAAAAATTCTTTCCCTTGATCATATTGTATATTTTTTGGTTTTGTTTTTATTCGTTTAAACATTTTAACCATGGCAGTAACAATTTCTAAAGATTTTTTTGATTTAACTGGATATGCAAAAGCATATTTTGAAAAAGTATCTATCCCAGTTAAAAGATACTTATACCCATTATTCATTTTAGCAAATGGAATCATTTCTACTAGATCTATTTGCCGTGTATCATTATAGCCCTTTTGTATGAATCTACGTCTAACAAAATTTTTTCTTACTGACTTATGAATTTCATTAACAACTTGCTGTTTACTCATCTTTATTTATTACTTATTTTTAGTTCTTAATAATAACTTATGTATTTTAATATCCGATTTTATTTTGTCAGGCATTTTTTTACTAATTTCAAAACATAGCCGCATCAAGTCCACTTGCACATCTTTATCGTATGATTGTTCAAGATCCGATAATTGAATACTGATTTTATTGAGTTCTGCACATCTGGGTATGAAATAGGTACGATAAAAATGAGATATTTGTTTCTGTAATATTGTATTCCAACACAGAAATGACGTCAAAAAAATTCCAACTCGAATAATATTTCTCCAAGATTCACCATCAATTTTGATCTTATGACCATTTTGTGATATAACTAATACACAATGTCCGCCTCTTTTGAATTTAAATTCACAACAAATTCTGCTTAATGTTGGATGATCCAATTCTTCATATAGATCGATAAATTCGTACTGATCAAGTCTCATCTGAATATATTCCTTATATGCCATCAGATGAATCCATTCATCTCTAGTAAAGCCAACAGCATTTGTTTTATTGCTATGAATCCAGAGGAGAGGTTGAAAATTATTTTTTGTAGAAAATCCACACCTTAATTTTAATTTTAAATTGAGTAAGTACTCCAGATGATAGATAAGTGTATAATCTTGTTTCCTTTTAGATAGTTTTGGTTTTTCTATTTCACAATAAGTATGATCCATTTCAACTGAGGAGATAAACTAAACTAAGTTGCCCAAAAAATATAAACTGGCATATAAGAATTAACAATTTTAACAAAATTAACAGATAAGGTGTAGCATTAGTTTATTTTCAATATTGTTATGGAAATCAGGGTACTATATTTACAAAAGAGCTTGCATTTATGGGCGTAGCTAAAAAATTCTGAAGTAAAAGAGCATTCTTCAGAGCACAAGTTCCATGGTTGTGAAAACTGCAACGGATGCAATCTGGATATTCTCTTTCGAGACGCTTTAAATTGTGGTAACATATATTTTCAATATTGAATACATTTTTCTGCAACATCTCCTCAAGCCACTTTTTCTTTTCCAAACCGTTGACATAAACGCGAAAATTGATATTTGCGTTAATGAATTTACATACACTCTCAAGTGATACATTTCCGTCTTCCCACTGTAGATGATGGTGATTTTTAGTCAACCATTTTGCTTGTTTCTGCTTTTCTGGTAATAAATATTTAAATTCAAAGGGTGGCTTTATGATGAAATTATAATACTCTTTAGTATTGAAGACCATAGCAATTTCCTTTGGTATGAAATTATTTGAATTTCCCCTAAATCCTTGCAAATCAACAAAAACTATTGGAAAATTTTCCATTCTTCAAACTATTTTTATGTATTTGAAATTTTTCTTTCATTTAAAACTTGATGTTGATGGTACTAAATGTTTGTATCTATGGAGAAACAACTCGAATAGTTGAGTGAATGTACAATACTAATTTCTTTATTGAAAATAAAACCTTAAGAACTAAACACATTCTACGCTGGGAGTGTTTTAAATAAAACAAAATGGATTTTAAATTTTGACTTTTATTTGTTTTCTTTATTTTCTTTTTGGCTCACAAACTCAAGAATAGCTCTATTATATTTGGATTCATCTCTACCACGATATATTATTTGTTCAATTTTATTGTCAGTCAGTTTGTTGAATGGGTTCTTCATAGGAAACAGCTCGCTGAGGCGTTTAGGTAAAAATATCCATAGGAAATTACCATCTTCATCTAACAAATTTAAAGTCATTTTAGAACCAATTTGCGTATCCTTTAATTTGCACCCAGTTATTGTATATGGATATCCGATTTTTAAATTAGCCACTCTTGTAAAGCCTTCTCCAGAATTGTTTCTCGAGTTGTTTAATGCGTTTAAAAAATCCATTTATTTTTAGGTGTTGAACTGCTTCAATCAAACTTACTAATGATTCTAGTAAATCAATCGTAAGAAGTTCTGTAATTTATACTCCAAAATTTAATAAATTCAACAACAACAAAATATTTTTTTATATAAATATTTATTAAAAAGAGATGGATATATATACTTAAATTTATAATCTTATATTTAAAAATTAAAATGTGATTTGAGGTGGTGTTGGTGTCTCAGGAATCCAATCCTCTGTAAAATTATATGTGATTTGAGGTGGTGGTGGTGTCTCAGGTGTCTCAGGAATCCACTCCTCTGTATTCCAGAAACCCATTTGGTTGTTGGGTATTTCATCCATCAATTCTCCGCTAAGGAAGAGCACATCATATGAATATTCAAATGAAGAAACATTATGAGTAGAGATTCGCTCTATCTCATTTTCAGTGAGACAGTTTGTTGTGTGTATTACGTAGTTGGATACACCCGGTATGTATTTACTGCAGTAAACACATTCTACGCTGGGAGTGTTTTCCATACACTCCAAACTATTTTCCATGTGTTTGAGGAATTCTGATTCATCCTCATAGAAAATGGTGCAGAGCGAGCACTTAAAAAAATTCATGTTTTCCATTTTTAATTAATTTTTTTATTTTTTTATTTCGATCAAAATTTGTAATTAATAGTTTCCCGTGTAGTTGACTACTGAACGAAATTAAACTATTTTTCCTTAATATTATTTTGGTTAATCTATCCGTAGTTATGATAAACAATAATTTAATCTGTCTTCACTACACATAACATAGGAAAAAGGTACCCAATTTCCAATAAGTAACGTATTTTTAAAAAGTGTTGTTATTTATTTTAATTTTAATCAAATCTATTTATGATTTATTAACCAGGCTTATCATTTTCCAAAACTATGCCTTTTTATAAGGATTTTATGATCATGTTAAAACACTAATGTTTATCTAGATTTTTGTTATATACATAAAAATTTTCAAACATGTGTACTGATAAGTGACCACATTTATGTTTCTATTGGTTTTATTGTTTACAAACTGTCGATTTGTTTCAATCATGTTTAGTTTTGATTCAAGTGTTTTGGTAATTGTGTGGTAAATTTTTATATGTTTCTATTTGTTTTATTGTTTACAAACTGTCGATTTGTTGCAATCTTGCAATTGTGTGGTAAATTTTTATATGCATGCATTTTATGTATCAGGCGCACGGAGATTTTAGAAAGTATTTTTCAGTTGATTAGAAATAATTTAATCTGTCTTCGCTACACATAGCAAAGTAAAAAGTTATTCAATGTTAGGAAAAAAGTTTGCATTACCAGTAACTGATAAGAATTTTTCTCCAATAAATATAATCGCGGATATAGAACAATGTATCCAAGACATGGACGAAAATGCAGACAAAGAAAAGGATATAGCAAGAACTAAGCTGGCAAATAGTATAACTAGTTTTAAAAGAAAAATTAAAAATTCTCCCAGGGAAAAATTTATTTTAACTGTTTTTGAAAAAACTAAACAATTTTTAAAAAAACATCAAGATATGATCATAATAAAAGCAGATAAAGGAAACAAAACGGTAGCCATGTACAAAAAAGATTATGAACAGAAAATGGAAAATCTTCTAGAAGACAGAGATACTTACAGAACATTAAGATCTGACCCGACTCAAAAACTTCAAAAACAAAATAACAACATCATATCAAAATTGGAAAAGAATGGATTCATTGATATATGGCAAAAACGTAATCTTACTTGTCATGCAGCTGTTGCACCAAGAATATACGGATTACCAAAAATCCATAAACCGGAAACCCCTCTTAGGCCAATTGTGTCATCAATACAAGTGCCATGTTATAATTTGTCCAAATATTTAGGAAATATCCTTAAACATATTATATCTAGGGAATATAACATCAAAAATTCGTTTGAATTAAAAAATCAGCTGTGTAATATAAAACTTGAGCCTAATGATATATTAGTATCTTTTGACGTCATCTCACTTTTCACAAATATTCCGGTACACACAGCCATTAAAAATATTATGGAAAAATGGCTAACAATAAGGAAATTTACAAACATTCCCAGACCGACTTTTTTAGAAATTTTGAAGTTCTGTCTAACGGACAATAATTACTTTGTTTATGGTAAAAAAGTAATTAATCAGATATTTGGTATGCCAATGGGCAACCCGCTCTCTCCTACAATAGCGGATATTGTTCTTGATAATTTGCTGGACGATGCAATAATAGAATTAAAAAATAAAAATATCAATATAAAATACATAGCAAAATATGTAGACGATATTTTCGCTATCATTAATAAGGACGATAAGGACGAAATTCTTAAAACTTTAAATTCTCACCATCAAAAAATTAAATTCACCATCGAAATAGAAAAAAATAATGAAATAGCATACCTCGACGCAAAACTACAGAAAAATAAGGATAACATTATTTTTAATTGGTATTCTAAGGAAACAGCTTCAGGCAGACTTATGAATTTTAACGCCACACAACCCAGAAGCCAGATTATAAATACAGCGAGAAATTTAATAGAGAGGGTACTGAAAATTAGTGACAAAATATTCCACAACGAAAATATTAACATAATACAAGAAATATTGATACAAAATAGTTTCCCTAGAAAATTAATAAATTCATTAATAGACGACGTATTTAGGCGATTAAACAAAAATAGGAAAATTGACAACACTGATGAAATAGAAAACAAAAAATTCTACAGTGTACCATACATCCCTGGCCTTACTGACAAAAGAAACATGATAACAACACTGAAACAAAATAACATATGTTTTGCGTATAAGCCTAACAAAACAACAAATGCAATATTCACTAAAATAAAAGCGCCAGTAGAAAAACAACAACAAAATAACGTTGTTTATGAAATAAGATGTAAAGGAAACAACGAGGAACACTGTGATCAGGTGTATATAGGAACAACAAAGAGAGCTTTATCAACAAGGATAGGAGAACACAAAATGGATATTACGCGACAGAAAGAAACAACAGCACTTGCCATGCATATGATCAGTTCACACCATGCACCAGATTTTCAACGTATTAGAATATTAGACAAGGAGGAAAATATGAAAAAGAGATTTACGAAGGAAAGCTTGAGAATTCAGCAAAACATAAAAAAGACAATGAATTTGAAAGAAGACACCAACAACATATGTGCAAGTTATAGAGTAGCCATCAAATAAACTATGATACAATTTTTAAATATCATGTGTTTTAATAATTCCATGTTCTTTGTTTTTTGTATTATATATGTTAAATGTAAATTTTTGTTTTTAAAATTTGTTTTTTAATGTAATAATATATAAAAAAATGTAAGTTCTAAATGTTATTTGGTAAAAAATTGTTAATTAATGTCATGTTCTTATTAAATAGACGATCCCCAGAAGAAGTCGACAAAAAATCGACGAAACGTCGGAAAAAAATGTATTAAAATTGTGTTTTTAATTACATAAAAGATTATAGGCCGTATTAGCTTAATAAGGAAATACAAACAGATAAATAAAAATTGGCCAAATAAAAAACAACATAGCAATATATCGGAGAGCTTGCCGAAAATAAATTATTTAATTGATACTAAACATTACAACTTTACCAAACAAAACATGAAGGGTTTTTTTAAACATATACAACTCAAATACGACGACGGAACTTGCAGGGTGCTGAAGGAGTATTGTAACGAAGTGAGAAGATTAGCACAACAACAGGAAAGGTTAACATTTTTATTATCTTGTAGAAGTTATGGTATAATTCCAACACATACAAAAAACACTACAACTCAGGTTAAACAATTATTTCAATGTCGCACAATAGTAAACCAATTGGGTAAGATAGAACATAATTTTCATAAAAAAATTCTAAATTTGGAGATTTCACAAACAACCACAAATATCAAATTAACAAAAAGAAAAATTTATCACATGAGTGCTGGTATTGAAGAAATAGTAACAGAGGATGACTACAGAAATTTCATTAGCAAACAAACGGACAGAACAAAACACATAAGAGAAGAAGTGAAGACAAAACAGCTGATTAAATTAAATACACTTAAAGAAAAACAGTTTAAATCACACGGACTAATTTTTAATAATCATTGGTTTGAAAATAAAACAACAATAAATATACCTATGGAATGTAAATGGATACTCTCGTTAGGAAAAAAGTTTGCATTACCAGTAACTGATAAGAATTTTTCTCCAATAAATATAATCGCGGATATAGAACAATGTATCCAAGACATGGACGAAAATGCAGACAAAGAAAAGGATATAGCAAGAACTAAGCTGGCAAATAGTATAACTAGTTTTAAAAGAAAAATTAAAAATTCTCCCAGGGAAAAATTTATTTTAACTGTTTTTGAAAAAACTAAACAATTTTTAAAAAAACATCAAGATATGATCATAATAAAAGCAGATAAAGGAAACAAAACGGTAGCCATGTACAAAAAAGATTATGAACAGAAAATGGAAAATCTTCTAGAAGACAGAGATACTTACAGAACATTAAGATCTGACCCGACTCAAAAACTTCAAAAACAAAATAACAACATCATATCAAAATTGGAAAAGAATGGATTCATTGATATATGGCAAAAACGTAATCTTACTTGTCATGCAGCTGTTGCACCAAGAATATACGGATTACCAAAAATCCATAAACCGGAAACCCCTCTTAGGCCAATTGTGTCATCAATACAAGTGCCATGTTATAATTTGTCCAAATATTTAGGAAATATCCTTAAACATATTATATCTAGGGAATATAACATCAAAAATTCGTTTGAATTAAAAAATCAGCTGTGTAATATAAAACTTGAGCCTAATGATATATTAGTATCTTTTGACGTCATCTCACTTTTCACAAATATTCCGGTACACACAGCCATTAAAAATATTATGGAAAAATGGCTAACAATAAGGAAATTTACAAACATTCCCAGACCGACTTTTTTAGAAATTTTGAAGTTCTGTCTAACGGACAATAATTACTTTGTTTATGGTAAAAAAGTAATTAATCAGATATTTGGTATGCCAATGGGCAACCCGCTCTCTCCTACAATAGCGGATATTGTTCTTGATAATTTGCTGGACGATGCAATAATAGAATTAAAAAATAAAAATATCAATATAAAATACATAGCAAAATATGTAGACGATATTTTCGCTATCATTAATAAGGACGACAAGGACGAAATTCTTAAAACTTTAAATTCTCACCATCAAAAAATTAAATTCACCATCGAAATAGAAAAAAATAATGAAATAGCATACCTCGACGCAAAACTACAGAAAAATAAGGATAACATTATTTTTAATTGGTATTCTAAGGAAACAGCTTCAGGCAGACTTATGAATTTTAACGCCACACAACCCAGAAGCCAGATTATAAATACAGCGAGAAATTTAATAGAGAGGGTACTGAAAATTAGTGACAAAATATTCCACAACGAAAATATTAACATAATACAAGAAATATTGATACAAAATAGTTTCCCTAGAAAATTAATAAATTCATTAATAGACGACGTATTTAGGCGATTAAACAAAAATAGGAAAATTGACAACACTGATGAAATAGAAAACAAAAAATTCTACAGTGTACCATACATCCCTGGCCTTACTGACAAAAGAAACATGATAACAACACTGAAACAAAATAACATATGTTTTGCGTATAAGCCTAACAAAACAACAAATGCAATATTCACTAAAATAAAAGCGCCAGTAGAAAAACAACAACAAAATAACGTTGTTTATGAAATAAGATGTAAAGGAAACAACGAGGAACACTGTGATCAGGTGTATATAGGAACAACAAAGAGAGCTTTATCAACAAGGATAGGAGAACACAAAATGGATATTACGCGACAGAAAGAAACAACAGCACTTGCCATGCATATGATCAGTTCACACCATGCACCAGATTTTCAACGTATTAGAATATTAGACAAGGAGGAAAATATGAAAAAGAGATTTACGAAGGAAAGCTTGAGAATTCAGCAAAACATAAAAAAGACAATGAATTTGAAAGAAGACACCAACAACATATGTGCAAGTTATAGAGTAGCCATCAAATAAACTATGATACAATTTTTAAATATCATGTGTTTTAATAATTCCATGTTCTTTGTTTTTTGTATTATATATGTTAAATGTAAATTTTTGTTTTTAAAATTTGTTTTTTAATGTAATAATATATAAAAAAATGTAAGTTCTAAATGTTATTTGGTAAAAAATTGTTAATTAATGTCATGTTCTTATTAAATAGACGATCCCCAGAAGAAGTCGACAAAAAATCGACGAAACGTCGGAAAAAAATGTATTAAAATTGTGTTTTTAATTACATAAAAGATTATAGGCCGTATTAGCTTAATAAGGAAATACAAACAGTTATAGTAAAAAGTTATTCAACTTTGCGCCATCTAACGGGGCAAAAATTGAAAAATTCCTGGTTCTCCTATAAACCTGGTTCTCCTATAGACCTCAACCAAACAGCGCCATCTAACGGTGGCGAAAATGAAAAATTCCTGGTTCTCCTATATCTTATCTACTAAAAGTTAGTTAGTTAGTATAGACACCAACCAAACTAATTTCAATAGTCTTGCCCTCAAGTTAGTTAGTATAGACACCAACCAAACAGCGCCATCTAACGGTGGCGAAAATGAAAAATTCCTGGTTCTCCTATATCTTATCTACTAAAATTTTTTTCGGCCAAGCCCCAAGCGGGTCTTGCCCTCAAGTTAGTTAGTATAGACACAAACCAAACTAATTTCAATAGTCTTGCCCTCAAGTTAGTTAGTATAGACACCAACCAAACAGCGCCATCTAACGGTGGCGAAAATGAAAAATTCCTGGTTCTCCTATATCTTATCTACTAAAATTTTTTTCGGGCAAGCCTCAAGCGGGTCTTGCCCTCAAGTTAGTTAGTATAGACACCAACCGAACTAATTTCAATAGTCTTGCCCTCAAGTTAGTTAGTATAGACACCAACCAAACAGCGCCATCTAACGGTGGCGAAAATGAAAAATTCCTGGTTCTCCTATATCTTATCTACTGATATGATTGAATATTAATAAGTTTATTTTTGTGTTCATTGTACAGAATATTTGACGGTTCACCTATGTTTTATCTTAAAATAAAATACCATTTCAATATCCCTAAGTTTTCCCTCCCGTGTCAACACTAAAAAGATAGAGGCCATATAAAGGGTCCGCCAAATAACTTTTTTTTTTTTTGAAAATGCTATAAAAAAAACTACTGAATATTATCTCAAATTTCTTTTTTTATTTGAAAGTACAATCCTTCCGGTTAATAATGGAAAATAATTTCATTGAAATGGCTGCCTCGGCTGGCCATGCAGTAGCCTACACGATCGGTCCAATTTTTAAGCACATTATCGATTGTGTGCAGCTGTATTTCACCAATGGCTTCACGAATATTGTCCTTTAAAGCGTCAATTGTCTCTGGCTTGTTGGCGTAACACTAATCTTTGAGGGCACCTCACAAATAATAGTCCAACGGTGTCAAATCGCAGCTCCGAGGTGGCCAAACGACATCAGCACTGCGGCTGATAATGCGATCTTCAAAAACAGGGCGCAAAACATCGAGTGTAGCTTCGGCTGTGTGGCACGTAGCGCCGTCCTGTTGAAACCAAATGTTGCCAATATCCTCCTCTTCAATTTTTGTGAAAAAGAATTCGTTCAAATGGCCCGATAACGATCGCCATTGACTGTAACGGCCACTCCTTGCTCATTTTCGAAGATAAATGGCCCAATTTTGCCTCTGGACCAAAATCCGCACCAAACAGTGACTAGTTTTGGGTGTAACGGCTTTTCAATGTATGCGTGCAGGTTTTCTGTGCCCTAAATGCGACAATTTTGCTTGTTTACATACCCGCCAAGATCAAAATGAGCTTCATCTGAAAAGATGATTTTTTGGCAAAATCGGAATCTTCTGTAAGTCGATTGCAGGTCCACTTAGCGAAGCGAAAACGCATTGGATGGTCAGTTGGCTTCAACTCCTGAATCAATTGGATTCTAGTAATGATTCTAGTAAATCAATCGTAAGAAGTTCTGTAATTTATACTCCAAAATTTAATAAATTCAACAACAACAAAATATTTTTTTATATAAATATTTATTAAAAAGAGATGGATATATATACTTAAATTTATAATCTTATATTTAAAAATTAAAATGTGATTTGAGGTGGTGTTGGTGTCTCAGGAATCCAATCCTCTGTAAAATTATATGTGATTTGAGGTGGTGGTGGTGTCTCAGGTGTCTCAGGAATCCACTCCTCTGTATTCCAGAAACCCATTTGGTTGTTGGGTATTTCATCCATCAATTCTCCGCTAAGGAAGAGCACATCATATGAATATTCAAATGAAGAAACATTATGAGTAGAGATTCGCTCTATCTCATTTTCAGTGAGACAGTTTGTTGTGTGTATTACGTAGTTGGATACACCCGGTATGTATTTACTGCAGTAAACACATTCTACGCTGGGAGTGTTTTCCATACACTCCAAACTATTTTCCATGTGTTTGAGGAATTCTGATTCATCCTCATAGAAAATGGTGCAGAGCGAGCACTTAAAAAAATTCATGTTTTCCATTTTTAATTAATTTTTTTATTTTTTTATTTCGATCAAAATTTGTAATTAATAGTTTCCCGTGTAGTTGACTACTGAACGAAATTAAACTATTTTTCCTTAATATTATTTTGGTTAATCTATCCGTAGTTATGATAAACAATAATTTAATCTGTCTTCACTACACATAACATAGGAAAAAGGTACCCAATTTCCAATAAGTAACGTATTTTTAAAAAGTGTTGTTATTTATTTTAATTTTAATCAAATCTATTTATGATTTATTAACCAGGCTTATCATTTTCCAAAACTATGCCTTTTTATAAGGATTTTATGATCATGTTAAAACACTAATGTTTATCTAGATTTTTGTTATATACATAAAAATTTTCAAACATGTGTACTGATAAGTGACCACATTTATGTTTCTATTGGTTTTATTGTTTACAAACTGTCGATTTGTTTCAATCATGTTTAGTTTTGATTCAAGTGTTTTGGTAATTGTGTGGTAAATTTTTATATGTTTCTATTTGTTTTATTGTTTACAAACTGTCGATTTGTTGCAATCTTGCAATTGTGTGGTAAATTTTTATATGCATGCATTTTATGTATCAGGCGCACGGAGATTTTAGAAAGTATTTTTCAGTTGATTAGAAATAATTTAATCTGTCTTCGCTACACATAGCAAAGTAAAAAGTTATTCAATGTTATAGTAAAAAGTTATTCAACTTTGCGCCATCTAACGGGGCAAAAATTGAAAAATTCCTGGTTCTCCTATAAACCTGGTTCTCCTATAGACCTCAACCAAACAGCGCCATCTAACGGTGGCGAAAATGAAAAATTCCTGGTTCTCCTATATCTTATCTACTAAAATTTTTTTCGGGCAAGCCCCAAGCGGGTCTTGCCCTCAAGTTAGTTAGTATAGACACCAACCAAACTAATTTCAATAGTCTTGCCCTCAAGTTAGTTAGTATAGACACCAACCAAACAGCGCCATCTAACGGTGGCGAAAATGAAAAATTCCTGGTTCTCCTATATCTTATCTACTAAAATTTTTTTCGGCCAAGCCCCAAGCGGGTCTTGCCCTCAAGTTAGTTAGTATAGACACAAACCAAACTAATTTCAATAGTCTTGCCCTCAAGTTAGTTAGTATAGACACCAACCAAACAGCGCCATCTAACGGTGGCGAAAATGAAAAATTCCTGGTTCTCCTATATCTTATCTACTAAAATTTTTTTCGGGCAAGCCTCAAGCGGGTCTTGCCCTCAAGTTAGTTAGTATAGACACCAACCGAACTAATTTCAATAGTCTTGCCCTCAAGTTAGTTAGTATAGACACCAACCAAACAGCGCCATCTAACGGTGGCGAAAATGAAAAATTCCTGGTTCTCCTATATCTTATCTACTGATATGATTGAATATTAATAAGTTTATTTTTGTGTTCATTGTACAGAATATTTGACGGTTCACCTATGTTTTATCTTAAAATAAAATACCATTTCAATATCCCTAAGTTTTCCCTCCCGTGTCAACACTAAAAAGATAGAGGCCATATAAAGGGTCCGCCAAATAACTTTTTTTTTTTTTGAAAATGCTATAAAAAAAACTACTGAATATTATCTCAAATTTCTTTTTTTATTTGAAAGTACAATCCTTCCGGTTAATAATGGAAAATAATTTCATTGAAATGGCTGCCTCGGCTGGCCATGCAGTAGCCTACACGATCGGTCCAATTTTTAAGCACATTATCGATTGTGTGCAGCTGTATTTCACCAATGGCTTCACGAATATTGTCCTTTAAAGCGTCAATTGTCTCTGGCTTGTTGGCGTAACACTAATCTTTGAGGGCACCTCACAAATAATAGTCCAACGGTGTCAAATCGCAGCTCCGAGGTGGCCAAACGACATCAGCACTGCGGCTGATAATGCGATCTTCAAAAACAGGGCGCAAAACATCGAGTGTAGCTTCGGCTGTGTGGCACGTAGCGCCGTCCTGTTGAAACCAAATGTTGCCAATATCCTCCTCTTCAATTTTTGTGAAAAAGAATTCGTTCAAATGGCCCGATAACGATCGCCATTGACTGTAACGGCCACTCCTTGCTCATTTTCGAAGATAAATGGCCCAATTTTGCCTCTGGACCAAAATCCGCACCAAACAGTGACTAGTTTTGGGTGTAACGGCTTTTCAATGTATGCGTGCAGGTTTTCTGTGCCCTAAATGCGACAATTTTGCTTGTTTACATACCCGCCAAGATCAAAATGAGCTTCATCTGAAAAGATGATTTTTTGGCAAAATCGGAATCTTCTGTAAGTCGATTGCAGGTCCACTTAGCGAAGCGAAAACGCATTGGATGGTCAGTTGGCTTCAACTCCTGAATCAATTGGACTTTGTATGGTGTCATACCAAGGTCTTTATGCAAAATTCGTTTCAATGATGCCTCCGAAATGTTCAATTCTTGAGAACGACGGTGAATTGATGTTGATGGCGCTTCACGCACACTTTCTGCCACAGCAGCAATATTCTCGGGTGTACGCACTGTTTTTGGCTTTTCACGCTTTGGTTTATCGATGAGGATGCCAGTTTCTTTCACTTTTTTCACAAGATAACGAACATACGGAGCTGACGGTGCTTCTCTTCTTCCAAAATCCGTACGCAATTTTCGCACACATTCTGCAACATTACCATGATTTTCAAAGTAATGTCGCAATATTTCCCAGCGTTGTTCAAGCGAATTCACAACCATATTCGTTCAGCGGAAGGATAAAACTAATTATCTGTCAAATCAGACATGAGCTAAGTGTTACCATTCACGAAATAAGCACTAGTTGAAAAAAAAAACGTTAGATGGCGGACCCTTTACAATAAGTTACCCTTGATGCTCAACACTGTTTTCAAGATACTCTCGATGAATGAATAGGTTTTTTTCTCCCTTTCTCGAATATTCTTCTTGCTTAGCTGAATGAATATAAAATACACCACAAACAATCCCGTTAGTTCGTTCACTCTAAACCTAATCTAATTGGTATCATGAAAGCAAATTTAAAATCATTACTAGAGTGAAGCTTAACGTTGAATATCACCATCGTAAAACGATAAATTAAAATTATTAAAGTTAAATACTTACATATACAATATAAAATAAATAGTTAGCTTAACTGGAAATAAGGAAGGATGAAAAGCTTTCAAGGATTGTGCTGGGTAACAAGGTTACGACCAACGCTTTGTTGGAAAGATATAATTGTGAATGGGGCTTATTTCGTTCCCCGAAAACCATGTGAATCCACATACCGCTACAACTGTAAAATTTACTGGCTTCAGCGGTACAGTCGTGTTTGAAAACCACGTTTGTTGCGGTCAGCTGCGTTGACTTCTACTATCAAACATCATCACTTATTTGACCCACAACGTGCGCGCCCTTGGAAGTAAAACGAAACAAGTAACCAGCTAATTTGGAAACATCGAGGACTAACATCGAGGTTAAACAAAAGGAAATTCTCCCTCAAACAATTATTTTTGGTGACTCCGTATTACCGTCAAACACCACACAAATTTACTGGCATCAAGCTCTAAATTTAAAGCTTAAATTTAACTCTTCCTAACTTTATTCAGTCTTGGTTTTCCTGTGTTACCATCTTTAAATCTCTATAAAAAAAACATTTTCTTATATACATATATTGTTAACATCCCTAATATTAAATTTTTTTCTATTCCATTAACTTAAACATCTTTATTCTCAATACTATAATTACTACGTTTTACTAATTGTACCGTTTAACAAATGTTTGATTAATTCATTCCTATAAGGACGGGAATAGCATGTCTTTCGTTTTAATGTACTACATTAATTTACTCTATATTTCTCTTAAAATTTTCATTTGAAAATTTATTTTAATAGTCAAATTTTGATAATACCTATGTAAGTTTAACCACCATCGTATTCGCTCTACAACAACAACGACTGCACAGGCCTATGCAACGTGGGACATGTACGAGTAAGTTTTATCTTGTTTTTTCTTTGCATAATTATTTGTCAAGGTTAGATTACATTAATATCTCTTTATAATTTTTTTGATAAGAGTTATATTAAATTAGTGTTATTAAAATTTTTTTTATTTATTTATGCTCTTGTGCTAAGTAAAGATTATACCTTTTTATAATGAATTAAAAAATTACTTATTGAACATCACGTAAACAGTCTTCTGAAATAAGAGAGCCAAACAAGGAATACGTATTGGGGTTCCCTTAAATATGATTAGGAAAAGAGGGGAACAATGGTTGGTGAGGGCATGGGAATAAGTCATCTAAATTTTCTTTTGACAAAACGGTTGAAACTTTTATTAGTAGTAGTGTTAATTTGTCCGTCCGTTATTAAGACATCACTAAATATAATATGGATTAGCACGTTCAATATTTTTTTGTTTTTGGTATAGATTTATTGATGATTTTGAGACAAAGAACCCAACCCCATCCGGCGAGTCCTAGCCTTTGCGAACGTGCCGTCTCAAAATTCTTCTATTTACACCTAAATCTAAAACTATGAAAAATCTACCATTACAAATAATTTAAGGAAGCTGTATATCTCTTTCAATATCATGTTGATTGTATATTATATTATGTATACATTTAACTAAAATACATCCGCTCTTTATATAAATTTGTGTCTGTTCACATTTATATATACATTTTTGTTTCAAAATATTGTGAAATTACATATTCAAATGTGAACACATTAACACAATTATGGTTAATTATGCTTATCATATTACATATGCATGTGTCTAAAATACATCCGGTTGTCTGTCTGTCTGTTTTCCATTGAAATATAAAAATGCAATCTATGCAATATTTTTTTTTAACACTATTAAGATGGTAAGATTTTTTTAATATCTATATGTAATTTTATTCATTTAATAATTTTTTTTTTCTTTTTTAGAATTATCAGGAAATAATTAATATTGCTGAAGGCATTAAATGCGAATATATAACAATAGATGATATACCACAATATGAGAATTTAAAAGTTGTGAAATTTCAATGGAAAGATACAACTTATGGATGTAAAGTAGCTGTATATTTGGATAATAATAAATGGTTTTATTTTCCATCAAGACTAAATAAAGCATTATTAAATCAAGATCCTTATTTAACAATGATGAATGAATAGAGTTGGACTATTAACTTTACAGGAAGAGAGACACCAAATGGATTAGCAATATTTGATTTAAAATTTGATTAAAAGAATGATAACTTTCATTTTATTATATTGAAATGTTTAAATAATACTATAGAACTTTTGGAATTGTGATAAATAAAATATATATAAAAACAATGATTTTTTATTTTTAATTTTATTATATATTTGTTAGCAACATTATGTTAATACCCATAATAAATTAGTAAACATAGCGAATACCCCTACTTTCAATTAATATCATATTACAAGTTGTTTTTTGCTTATGAATTTTACTTGCTGTTTTGTGATTGGTTAATATCGCAAAAATTTTAATGCCTAAAAAATATGTTGACAGCATAAAACCAACTTATATTTACATACATACGTTTTATACAAGTCAGTAGTTTATACTAACTTCAAAATAATAAACGTGTGTCAGTTTTTTCAACAAAAATTTCATGTGTCAGTTTTTTTTCAACAAAAAGTTCGTGTGTCAGTTTTTTCAACAAAAATTTCATGTGTCAGTTTTTTTTTCAACAAAAATTAAAATTCAAAGTGTAAATCGTGTATATTCTTGTCAATAAAAGAATTTCGCTATAAACTATTACAAAAAAAATTAAAATCCAAACAAATTTTTTCAACAATCTGCTGAAAAAAAAAATTCCTCAACAAACTGCTGCAAAATTAAAATCTAAAAAATTTTTTTCACAACAAACTGCTGCAAAAATAAAATCCAAAAAAATTTTTTTCAACAATCTGCTTCAAAATAACAAAATAATAAACGTGTGCCAGTTTTTCATCAAAAAGTTCGTGTCAGTTTTTTCAACAAAAATTTCATGTGTCAGTTTTTTTTCAACAAAAAGTTCGTGTGTCAGTTTTTTCAACAAAAATTTCATGTGTCAGTTTTTTTTTTTCAAAAAAATTAAAATTCAAAGTGTAAATCGTGTATATTCTTGTCAATAAAAGAATTTCGCTACAAACTATTACAAAAAAAAAATTAAAATCCAAAAAAAAATTTTCAACAATCTGCTTAAAAAAAATTTTTTCTCAACAAACTGCTGCAAAATTAAAATCTAAAAATTTTTTTTCACAACAAACTGCTGCAAAATTAAAATCCAAAAAAAATTTTTTCAACAATCTGCTTCAAAAAAATTTTTTCACAACAAACAGCTGCAAAATTAAAATCTAAAAATTTTTTTCACAACAAACTGTTAAATTAAAATTTAAAGTGTAAAAAAACGTGTGTATTCTGAAATACTAAAAAATAATTGTGTCTATAAAAATGACGCAATTCGTTTGTGATATCTGTGAAAAGCAATACAACCATAATGTTTCTTTGAAACGGCACATTAGAATGCACCACCAAGGGTCATCTATTAAGTGTTCAACATGTAATATTAATTTCTCAGATAGAAAAGAATATTTAAAACATGTACACGTAATAGAACATCTAAATAAAAAAAATGGAGAAAGTGTTCACTGCAAGGGGTGTAATGAAGTACCAAAAAACGTATGGGGATTCCATGTGAAAACCATCATTCACAAAAACAATTGTCTTAAAACCATAAATGAAGAAAATAACAGCAAATGCTTTAATGGATGGTTTAAAAAACGGATATCAACTTTTCAATTTGAAAACAGTGATAAGGAAAATCTGCTTCCTGAGGAGTTTTTAAATTTAATACAGAAAAATGTGAATAAAGTTTTAAAATTTCATCTAAAAAACACACATCTATCAAATTTAATTTTGAACTATATTGTAAATACATATGATTAAAGATGATGAAGCTGAAATTAAAACAATGATATATATCAACATTACTCTATTAATTCAAATAAACTTGGTGAAAAAATGAGTGAATTTCAAGAGCGTGATAATGGATGGGCTCTAATAGAAATTACACATCTTAATGTAAATATAAATAATACACATGCATTAAAGGATCACAATATATATGTTTACCACCACATATTAACAAAAGAGGCCTGTATTAATGTGAAAAATAATGATGAATATTGTTTTAAGTGGGCAATAATATCAGCATTATATCCAGCTACTATAAATACAGAAAGATTTTCTCCATATGGAAATATAGACAATGAAGATTTGCTTATAATATTGGAAAACAATATAACTTTAAATTTCTTAAATCTTAATTTCCCACTATCTGTCGATAAAATACAAATCTTTGAAGATAACAACCCGTCTATAAGCGTTAATGCCTTTGGTTTGGAGGATGGTAATATTGTGGGTCCTTATTATTTCACCAAAAACGAAAAACCGACCCACATAAATTTGCTTCTATTGGAGGATGAAGATCGATTCCATTATGTATGGATACAAAATATTTCAAGGTATGTAACTCATTATTTATATTGATATATAAAATTAAAAATGTAGTAATAAAAAATATTTTATTCTTTTTTATTTAATTATAGATTGATAAAATCTCAACTAACCAGTCACTGTAGACAGGTATACATTTGAAATACCTGTCTAATACATTTCCATAATGAGGCAGCGCACAGTGGACCATATTTTGAGAAGGCGGCCAAAAATCATTTTTTTTTTGTTACCGATTTTAAAGTTATGTTATTCATTTGAAAGTAAATACTAGTAAACCTCGGGAGCTAAAAAATTGCGACTCTATCTCAACTATATCACAGCGAACAGGGTCTTCGAAAATGGGCTTTCTCAGTATTTTGCTAAAATTAAAAATTTCTTTGTAAATTTTTATTTTTGAATGACTGTAACTTGTTTGATTTAAAAGATTTTGAAGTGAAATAAATTTTGTATAATTTTGTGGCTTCCATACTAGTAATGTTAAAAATGTAAAATCACTGATTCATTCCGAAATTTAAAAAAAAAATTTTTAAAAAAGGTCCAAATTAATAGAGCAAAACTCCTGCCAGTCAGAAGCAGTCAGAAAAAATCTTGCACTCTTCTATAGTCCGAACCCTCCCCTATACTCCTATACCCCATTATACACCCGCCAGTTTCCGCCCGTGTGCACCAGAACAATTTTTCTGACCCAAGGTTAGATATTTTCTGCAAAATTTATGAATACAAAAGTTGTCCACTATGTGGTTAGGATATATTAAGTTTGAGGTGATGTTTGTAACTGCCAAAAATATTGGACCTTTATCCATCTTTTATTATACGGATCGACTCAAAAACACTTTCTGAGTCGATTAAACGAAGTCCGTTCGTCCGTCTGAGTGTTATGAATACAAAAGACATTGAAGACATTGAAATGCACAAAGGAAAAATTACTAATTTTGCATCGAATTTGAAAAGATGGTACATTGAATGCTCTCATAGCAAGGCAAAGATGTACAAACGTTACCAAGACTGGTTAATAAAGGAACTTATTTTTGAGAGTGCATCTACAACTGCCAACGAAAGTGGAAAAAAGGGTCGACCAGCAAAACCAATTGACGGATGTAGTGAAAGATCTCGAAGGCGCAAGCTGGAGAATATCAATGAAGAAATTTCTCAAAGAATTATTAAGGATTCATTTTTGCACCAAATTCAACCAACCCAAAATAAAAAAAATAAAATTGAAATAATTGAAAAAATAGAAGAAGCGAGCCCAAGGCGCACAAAGAGGATTTTGAAAAGCATTCCTACACCAATTGAAGATAAGAAATTTACGCCGGAAGAAGCGTTCGCCCTATTTTTGGATTTGAAATTGACCAAAAATCAATATAAGGAATTGCGGAAGCGAACCAATGAAAAGAATTGTGGGATTATTCCAGAGTATCGAGATTTAGTTTCTGCCAAAAAAGAATGCTTGCCTTCACAATCTGCTATTAGTGTCACTTCAACATCAGCAGAAATAAAATTGCAAGATCTCCTTGAACATACTGCAGAACGATTGCTAAATACGCTTGATACTGATCATTAAAAAAAAATTGGTAATGGCAGCATTACTTTAATTTCTAAATGGGGATGTGATGGATCCTCTGGTCAGAAACAATACAAGCAATTTAATGCCGAAAATTCATTAGATGCTAATTTATTTATGGTATCTTTCGTTCCATTGCGCTTAACAAAAAGGTATAGCGTCTTAGAGCCGTCAACTAGTAGAGCAACAGAAATTGATATATGGAAAAATAAATTCCTTCTTCAACAAAGTATTGCAGACCAATAAAATTTGCATTCAAAAAGGAAACCAAAGATGTCATAACTGAAGAAGTTCAGAAAATAAAAGATCAAATTAAGGAACTTCAACGAGTAATATTTAAATTTGATGACCAAGACATTGAAGTACATTTTAAAATGTGTCTCACAATGATTGATGGAAAAGTTGCACAAGCTTTAACTGGAACAAAGTCAACGTCAAACTTCATTATATGCCAAAAGACATCAAGTCATTAAGCCAAACCCCACCAGAAGACGATAGTTTTAGGGAAGCCTACGAATTTGGAATGTCACCTCTTCATGCTAGAATACGTTTCATGGAGCATATTCTTAAATTGGGTTATGATTTGGAATTTGGTCCGTTAGGCGAAACAGTGAGAAAAAACAAAGAAAATGAAGAAAATAGAAATAGAAAGCAAAAAAAAAAACAAATTCAACAAAAATATCTACAGCTAGGCATCGTAATCGACCAACCAAAACAAGGGGAAGGAAACACAAGTGATGGAAATACTGCAAGGAGATTTTTTTCCGATCCGGAAACTGCAGCATCTATCACAGGTGTAGATCATGAATTAATAAGACGATTCAAAATCATATTACAAGTTCTAGCATGCAGCAGAAAGATAAATGCAAAAAAATTTGGAGAGTACGCCAATAAAACAGCTATACTTTATAATGAAAAATACTCTTGGAGATATATGCCATCCACAGTTCATAAAATTTTGTACCATGAATAGAAGACATTTTTACTAAAATTGGTTGATTTAAAGTACTTTTTCATTCCACTAACAATAAGTTACACTTTTTTTATATAGTTAAAAAATGTTCTTGATTCAAAATTTATATATTTTGTAAATTTACAATAAAAATTGTTATATATCATAAATTTACCATAAAAATTGATATAGAAATATTTAAAAAGACAATAAAAAAAAATTTAACTTAAGCAAAAACATACGAGTTTTTCATTGAAACTTCTCTATCTTGAACCAATATAAGGTAACTTTTACGTTCGCTGCTTAATAAATTATATTTTAACTCGGGATCTTTCAAAAAAAAAAAAACAACCTTTGGCCCTTGTGCACATTAGGACTAAAAAGTTTACGGGGCCAAAGTTTGGCATTTTCTGAAAAAATTAACTTAAAAAATTGTTAAAAAGTATTAGTTGTAAAATTAACTGAAAAAATAAGACATTATATTAAAAAAAAACCTTTTTTTTTACCTTTTAACACTTCACTTTTGTACTAAAATTCAACTACAAATGAAAATGTATTTTAAACTCTCCGTAACTTTTTTTTATTTTCAGTCGAGAATTACGTTTTATAGCAAAACTTAAAGGCTAAAGTCTCACCTACCAAACAAAAAAACCGCATACCAAAATTCCAATCCAATCAAAAGTTATAGATTTTTGACCGCCTTCTCGTCAAATGGTCCACTGTGCGGCGTTAAGTACACATAAAAATGAGTGTAATAAAATGATAACGAAAATGCCAAATGTAGAGAATTATATACTTAATATTAAGAATACTAAAAAGCAAATGGATGTACCTTTTGTAGTTTACGCTGATTTTGAATGTATTTTGGAATCAATTAATATTCAAAATTCAGCAAATGTAAATTCAGTACAAAAGCATATTCCATTTGCTTATAGCTATTATATCAAATGTTCGTATAATTCTAGTTTAAACATATTTAAAATTTATAGTGGTGAGAATTCATCACAGCATATTTTTGAAAATTTAGTTAAAGATATTTTAGGAATATATAACAAATATTTAAGTGTAGTAATATCGATGAATTCGTTAACAGCTGATCAGGAAAAAAGACAAAAAGAAGACATAATTTGTCACATTTGTGAAAAATATTTATCAATAGAAGATAGGGTAGCTGATCATTGCCATTTAACGGTGGACTGCAGAGGTCCGGCTCACAACAAATGTAATTTAGAATACCAAATTGCAAATTTCATTCCTATATTTTTCTACAACCTTTCGGCATATGATTGTCATTTGTTTGTAAGAGAATTGAGTACAATAGAAGGTGATATAAATATCATTCCATTAAATAAAGAGTTATATGTATCCATATCGAAGAGAATTGCAGTAAATGATAAAGATACTATTAAACTGCGTTTTCTAGATTCGTTCCGTTTTATGTCATCAAGTTTAGATCAACTTGCAGGTTTCTTATCAGATGATAATTTAAAAACTGTAAAATCAGTTTGTTTGGTGTCTTTTCGTATTATTATTTAGCTGTGAATCGTCTTCAAGAAACACAACTACAAGAACAGTCTTTAATAAATTAACTAATGAGTCGTGTAGTGTAGATAGTTATAAACATGCTGAAAAAGTGTGGAATACTTTTAAATGCAGTACTCTAATGGATTATTTACTTTTATATTTAAAAGTAGATGTTCCTTTACTTTGTGATATTTTTGAAAATTTTCGTAAAGTTTGTAAAAACATTTATAATTTAGACCTCTGTCAATATTATACAACACCTGGATTATCATGGGATGCAATGTTGAAAACCACAAAAATAGAATTGGAACTATTGACAGATATCAATAAATACAACTTTGTTTTACGCTATTCAATTGAAAATAATAAATATATTAGTGATTATGATTCTACTAAAGAATCAAATTATTTAATTTATTTAGATGTTAACAATTTATACGGTTACGCCATGTCACAATATCTCCCCTATAAAAACTTTGAATGGGTTGAAAACATTGTAGATTTTAATGTTAATGATATAGAAGATGATTCACCATTAGGCTATATATTAGAAGTAGATTTACAATATCCATCTACAATACACGCCCATCACTATGATTTACCATTTTGTGCAGAAAATAAAAAAATTGAAACCATGAAACAAACCAAATTAATAACAGACTTGAATGTCAAAACAAACTATGTGATACACTATAGAAATCTAAAACAATGTATTAAACATGGTCTTATTTTGAAAAAAATTCATAGAATTCTCCAATTTAATCAGTCGGACTGGTTAAAGAAGTATATTGATTTAAATAATCATCACAGAACTTTAGCAAAAAATTAATTTGAACAAAATTTTTTCAAATTATTAAATAATGCAGTAAATGGTAAGACTATGGAAAATGTTGATAAAAGAAAAGATGTTAAAATAGTGTGTGCATGGGAAAATAGAGGAAAGAGGTTGGGAGCTAGAGCTTTTATAGCTAAACCCAATTTTCATAGTTTGTTGAAATTTCATGATGAAATGGCTGCAATTCAAATGAGTAGAGTGCGAACTGAACATAATAAACCAATTACGTTGGTTTTTCAGTTTTAGAAATTTCAAAATTGGAAAATGTATGATTTTCATTACGATTACATGAAACTTAAATATCAGGAAAACATAAATCTAAATTGTATGGATACTGATTCTTTTATTTATGATATGAAAACAAATGATTTATATGATGATATTCGAAATGATATCAGTTCATATTTCGATACATCTTCATATCCGAAAGATAATATTTTTAAATTTCCATTGTTAAATAAAAAAGTTTTAGGTATGATGAAAGATGAGTGTAATGGTAAATTTATTAAGGAATTCATTGGTTTACGAGCAAAAATGTATTCTATAAAAATAGATGAGGAAGAAAAAGAAATTAAAACAAGTAAGAGCGTTAAATTCGGCTGAGCCGAATTTTTTGATACCCTCCACCTGAGTCAAATTACATATTCAAATGTGGACACATTAACACAATTAGGGTTAATTATGCTTATCATATTACATATGCATGTGTCTAAAATACATCCGGTTGTCTGTCTGTCTGTTTTCCATTGAAATATAAAAATGCAATCTATGCAATATTTTTTTTAACCCAAATTTTTTTTTTTGAAAAAAAAATTATTTCTGAGTTGAGTTGTCGTCAAAAATGATAGTGCCATTTAAATTTTTTTTTTTTATCCCAAGGGATCGCTTCAACGAGGCCGAATTGGTACCCTGCCTACAGGCGGTCATAGGAAAGAAAGCCAAGAATCATCTATGAAAAAATGTTCGTTCAAGTTGAATTAAAACAAAACAATTTTATTTTATAACTTAAAAAATAATAATAATTCATAACAAAAGAAATAAAATAATAGTTTTAATAGTTTTTGGTTTTGCTTACATACTTATTTTGAACGCAAAAATCTTAAAAATATTCATAAAATAATTATTGTTTGTGATGAAAGTTATAGAAACAGTCTTTCGAGTTTGAGAAATATAAATTTATATTACATTTTCGGCATATTATTTGAGTTTCCGAAGTGCAGTCTGGAAATTTACAAGTTTTTTTGCCATTTCTATCTAAAAATTTTGGGAAATGTTCAACACCATCATATCGGACATCAGTCGGTGGCAGAAATGTTTTTGACCCTGAACCTTTTTTGATACTGGCAAGACGCGGGCGCCCCGCAGCTTTGGGAACTGTAGGATTTTGCGATGTGCAAAGCACTTGTGCAACTTCTGCTCGGAAGTTTGGCAGTTGGTATTTCTTGCCATTGGGGTCAGTAATGTTGATTCTCTTAAACAAAATGTAAGCATTGACCATAGCTACGTCAACTAAATGAATAAACAAGCGATTTGTGTATTTGTTCGACTTTACCGGAATTTTGTAGCATCCTTTGAGTCCATCCATAAGATCGACCCCACCCATATGGCTATTGTATTCATGTATTATGTTTGGGCACGGAATATCAATATATTTTTTTCTTATCGCACAAAACGGTGGAACGGTGGATTTTAAATCTGTTTGGTTTTGAAAAGGCTTTATACCTATATATGTTGATGCTAGTCGTACAGTTTTGTTGTCTTTCCAAACTGTTGTAGAGATATCAACACCGAAAGCAGATCCACAGAATTCAGAGGAATATCCTCGTGAGGCTTTTTTAGTTCGTTTTCCGTTGGTAGCTTACAATTCGCGATTCGATTACATCGAATAGTTCCCAAAGCAAAAATGCCTCGCGAACGGAGGTAAACTAGTAGCGGTAGTGACGTATAATAATTGTCGAAGTACATGATATGGTTTTTAAACTCTGGAACAGTACGTGACAGTCGAACAACCACATTTGATGACGACCCAAGATCCGGTGCACCTGGTTCCACGACGTTTTCTCCAGCAGCACAATAAACCTCAAAACGGTAGCAAAAATCAAAAGAATCGGCCAAAACGAAAAGTATGATTCCCCACTTATGAGGTTTGTCAGGCATATATTGCCGAAGGAAAGTCTTCATTTTCGTTGAACACATCTGCTCATCCACACAAATGCGTTGTGTCATCGGGACAGATCTAAACTTTTCGTTGAAATGTTCTACAATCGGCCGTATTTTGTATAATGGGTCATGGTCTGGTGAGTTTTTTGGGGCCATGTTACTATTGTCGTTGAAGTGTATGTTGATACGTATTTGCTCGAAACGATTTCTAGACATAGTGTTCTGAATCATTTGGAATGCATATTCGCTCCAATACGATCGTACGTTTGGATAACAGTATACTGACATAAAAATTAGAATCCCTATATATTGCTTTATTTCTAAATTTGTTGTAGAGAAATAAGTGGCAATATTTTTTTGAGCGGCATAGATGTTTGTTTGTTCAACAATGTGCTCTATTATGGTGTCATCCAAGAAGTATTTGAAGCATTTGTATGGAGTATCTAGCTTTTTAAAATCTTCGCCGAGTTCGGAGTCACAAAACTCAATCTCAGATTTATCAACCACTATGTTTTTTTGACGCCATAAATTTTTTTTGAAGATATCTGATTTTGGATCTATATCCACTGAAGATCCATCAAATTCTCCTACGCTATTCAATATATTGTCTTCGTGTTGAAGACGTTTACGCTTCTGTGGTCGAGGCATAGTAGAAACAACTGAAGATGAGGTACATGGAGATAATAATGATGCACTTTCACTTTCACCAATCTCCGCAACAAGATCAGACTCTGCCATACCTACTATGTGATCAATCGCCATGTTTACATCTTCGTTCAGTAGAAAGTCTGGATCATCAACATCATCATCGTTATCAAGATCATCATCTTCATTTGCCTCCCCATTAGTTTCGCCGTCAAAGTCCACCGTTTCTAACATCATTCGAATCTCTTCATCAGAAAGCGATGATAATTTATTTTTTTGTTGACGTTCCATTGCTAACCTATAACCGCCTCTAGACGGGGTGTCTTCTAAGTCAAAAGGAAAGCTTAGAAGAACTTTTTTTCTTAAACTTGAACTTTTTTCGTAAATTTAACACTCACAGCAACACACTTATAATTTTTTTGTTGAGTTTTGACAACAAATAATACTTTATTTAATAGTTTGCTTTTTGCGTATCACACGAAATAATTATTTTCACCGTTTTGCACAAAATTTCAACTTTGACTGTCTCTAACAGCAAACATACGCATCAGAATTCGTTGGAAATGCTACCAATCGAAAGTGTGTGATTCCCCAAAATATACAAAAGCAAAAAAAAAAAGAGAAAGGCAGTTAATGCAAAAAATTACGCATTTAAGAGGTATTGCCCGTCTAGAGGCGGGCATGGGCACTAGAGGGTTAAATGATCATATAGGACTTTCATGGTTTTTATATACTTAAAGTTGAAAATAATTAGTTCCCATACTACTTAAGTAATATAATTTTCTACTCAAATGAGAAAATTATATAAAAAGACAATGATTGATTTCTAACGATTATAGTCATAAAGATAACGCAGCTCAATTAACAATATTTAAGATGGTAAGATATTTTTAATATCTATATGTATTTTTATTCATTTAATAATTTATTTTTTTTTTCTTTTTTAGAATTATCAGGAAATAATTAATACTGCTGAAGGCATTAAATGTGAATATACAAGAATAGATGGTTTACCACAATATGAGAATTTAAAAGTTGTGAAATTTCAATGGAAAGATACAACTTATGGATGTAAAGTAGCTGTATATTTGGATAATAATAAATGGTTTTATTTTCAATCAAGACTAAATAAAGCATTATTAAATCAAGATCCTTATTTAACAATGATGAATGAAAAGAGTTGGACTATTAACTTTAGAGGAAGAGAGGATTAGCAATATTTGATTTAAAATTTGATTAAAAGAATGTTAACTTTCATTTTATTATATTAAAATGTATTAAGAATACTATATAACTTTTGGAATTGCTGCAAAGTTAAAATCTAAAAAATTTTTTTCACAACAAACTGCTGTAAAATTCAAATTTAAAAAGTGTAAAAAAACGTGTGTATTCTGAAATACTAAAAAATAATTGTATCTATAAAAATGACCCAATTCATTTGTGTTATTTGCGGAAAGCAAGACAACCATAATGTTTCGTTGAAACGACACATTTGAATGCACCACCAATGGTCATCTATTAAGTGTTCAACATGTAATATTAATTTCTCAGATAGAAAAGAATATTTAAAACATGTGCACTTAATAGAACATCTAAATAAAAAAAATGGAGAAAGTGTACACTGCAAGGAGTGTAATGAAGTTGTACCAAAAAAGGTATGGAGGATCCATGTGAGCACCATCAATCACAAAAAAAAATTGCCTAAAAACCATAGATGAAAAAATAACATCAAATGCTTTAATGGATGTTTTAAAAATCGGATATCAACTTTTCAATTTGAAAACAGTGATAAGGAAAATCTGATTCCTGAGAGGTTTTTAAATTAAATACAGAAAAATGTGATTTAAGTTTTAAAATCTCATCTAAATAAACACATTTCCATCAAATTTAATTTTGAACTATATTGTAAATACATATTGATTAAAGATGATGATGATGATGAAGCTGAAATTAAAACAATGGTTCATCAAACAAAAATGTGTGTTTTAACTTCATCCAATAACGATATTGATATACAACAACATTACTCCAACAAATCTAATAAACTTGCTGAAAAATGAGCGAATTCCAAGAGCGTGATAGTGGGTGGGCTCTAATAGATATTACACATCTTAATGTAAATATAAATAAATATACATGTATAAAAGGGTCGCAATATATACGTTTACCATCACATATTATCCAAAAAAAGGCTTGTATAAATGTGAAAAATAATGATGAATATTGTTTTAAGTGGGCAATAATATCAGCATTATATCCAGTTACTATAAATACAGAAAGATGTTCTTCATATGGAAATATAGACATTGAAGATTTAGTTATAATATTGGAAAACAATATAACTTTAAATTTCTTAAATCTAAATTTCCCACTATCTGTCAACAAAATACAAGTCTTCGAAGAAAACAACCCGATAATAAGCATTAATGCCTTTGGTTTAGAGGATGGGAATATTGTGAGCCCTTATTATTTCACAAAAAAGGAACAGCCTATCCACATCAACTTACTGCTATTGGAGGATGAAGATAGATTCCATTATGTGTGGATAAAAAATATTTCAAGGTATGTAACTCATTATTTATATTGATATATAAAGCTAAAATATACCTACTAATTAAAAAAATGTTTTATTGATATATAAAATTAAAAATGTACTAAATTAAAATATTTTATTTTTTTTATTTAATTATAGATTGATAAAATCTCAACTTACAAATCACAAATGTCAGGTGTATATTTGCAATATGTGTTTGATACTCTTTCATGATGAGGCGGCGTTAGAGAAACATAAGAAGGAGTGTAACGAAATGGTAACGAAAATGCCAAATTCAGAAAATTACACACTTAATTTTTAGAACTTTAAAAAGCAAATGGATGGAGGATATTTTATAGTTTACGCTGATTTTGAATGTATTTTGGAATCAATTAATATTCAAAATTCAGCAAATGTAAATTCAGTACAAAAGCATATTCCATTTGCTTATAGCTATTATATTAAATGTTCTTTTGATTCAAATTTAGATATATTTAAAATTTATAGCGGTGAAGATTCATCAAAGCATTTTTTTTAAATTTAGTGAAAGATATTTTGTATATGGGGGATTTCATGTCAAGTGCACCAACTTTTGAAACCGATGTCTTCCGATCGGGATGAAATTTGCACCAAGGTTAGTCCTATCGGATAGCAGTTTAGACACAATTTTTCAACAAGATCGGTTCAGATCTCTCTGAATTAGAGGGGATCAAAATTTGACATTTTGGCCAAACAGGTGTTTTTTCTCATCCATGTAACTTATTACCTATTGTTCTTAGAAAATTTTCTCCCAAAGAGTTTAGATAGCTATTTCCTCAGTATTTCGGAAAAAAATACTTTAAAAAAAAAAAAAAATTTTAGACTTTTTTTTTGCTAAATTAAAGCATTTTTTGCCTTTTTTTCAAAAAGGGCATTTTTTTTTTATTTTTTCATAAGAAAGCTTAGGATTTTTCCTTTAAGAGCTTTTTGGTCGCTTAGTGGGATGGGAGTGGGATATCCATCAAAATAAATGTTTTGTAACTCAAGACAACGGTTTTTCAATTTTTCACAAATGCACTATTTTGAATTTTTTCCTATTTGTGTCTAAAACCTTACAAATAAAACTTATACTGAGAAACTAGACAAACTAAACTTTCCGAAGGTATATAACATACCTAACTAAAATTTTATACCCTCGATACTGTAATACTCAGAATATGTCAACCTCAGGAAAAAATCGCTTTTTTTCTATAGAAATGTTGAAAAATTATTATATTTTATTTATTTTTAATAATAATTAAATTAATGTATAATAATAATATTAAAAATAAAAAGATAAATAATTTATTAAAATTTAATCTTAATTGCATTAGATCCATTTATATCATAACTATTTTTATACTTAATTTATTGTAGCTGATGAAGGATTTAAGTCTTGTAAATTTTTAAATACCCAGTCTTTCATCCAGCTTTTTTGTCGCCTTTATTTACTGCGTTTTTTTTGTCAATCCTTTCTTGGCGTTACTAGGTTCAGCTATTGATTTCGCTGCTGGTTTATTTGTTGTCTTTGGAAAGAAATCGCATTGATCGACCAGCGGTATAAAAGCATGGTATTGAGCGGTGCCATCGATTGTTACCGCAGCATCGAATCTGCTCTTCAGTGTTTTCAATGTTTCCTGTTGATCCTCTTTGCTACTAAAAACTATTTTAGTTTCTTTACAATAACTCTTTGCCCAATGGAATAAAGCAGTCCCATCTAAGATGCGATCTTGATGAGAGCACTGGAGGCTATACTTCGCTGCATTTCTTTTAAGTTTGCTCCAATACCATCACATGCTCCTTTACCATGAGCAGTAGGATGATAATGCCACTCAGCTGGCATTCCAAAATCTTTTTCATGGGCCATAAGATTTGCCAAGCTACTTTTGTTTTTAAAATGTTGACGAGCTCCGTCCGAAACGTAGTATACCTTCTTTACTGTAAATTTAGATTTTAGAAATTTTAGTATTCTCTTCTGGTACTCATAAACTGCAACGGTATCATGTTTTAAATCGTCGGATATGATTGCCATACTTTTGTGTTCCAGTTTTTCATCTTTCATGTAGTAAATAACTACTGTGAATATAGTTGCTTGGTCGTTATTGAAGTGGAATGCTTGTATGGCATCCTGAAGAACATATTTATAGTTTTCTGCGAAATCATATGAAATAACGAATTCACCAGACTTCAAATGTATCTTCAAATCCTTGAAGAATGACCATTGCTCTTTGACTAAAAAGTTATGGTTTCTCAAGTTTAGCAATCCTGTACACATTTCTTCCACAAAATCATCCACATTTAAAATGATTGTTTTCAATGTGCATCTGTCAGTTGTTGCATTAGGACACATAGTCAATTTAAGGTAATCGCGGTAATCGTGTAAATCTTCTGCCGAATCATCTGTTAAATACTTTAAGTTAATTTCCTTCAACATCAGTTTAACATTTTCATGGTAAATGCAAACGCATACTGTGTGAGTTCCGCTGCTTTCTGCCAAAACGCAATGTTTTGGCCTCATTTGCAAATAACTCTTTCAGGTTACAGATAACCTTCTCTTCTGTTATGTTATGAAGGTATGTTACATACCTTCGGAAAGGTTAATTTGTCTAGTTTCTCAGTATAAGTTTTATTTGTAAGGTTTTAGACACAAATAGGAAAAAAATCAAAATAGTGCATTTGTGAAAAATTGAAAAACCGTTGTCTTGAGTTACAAAACATTTATTTTGATAGATATCCCACTCCCATCCCACTAAGCGACCAAAAAGCTCTTAAAGGAAAAATCCTAAGCTTTCTTATGAAAAAAAATGCCCTTTTTGAAAAAAAAGGCAAAAAATGCTTTAATTTAGCAAAAAAAAAGTCTACAAATTTTTTTTTTTTAAAGTATTTTTTCCGAAATATTGAATAAATAGCTATCTAAAATCTTTGGGAGAAAATTTTCTGGGAACAATAGGTAATAAGTTACATGGATGAGAAAAAACACCTGTTTGGCCAAAATGTCAAATTTTGATCCCCTCTAACTCAGAGAGATCTGGACCGATCTTGTTGAAAAATTGTGTCTAAACTACTATCCAATAGGACTAACCTTGGTGCAAATTTCATCCCGATCGGAAGACATCGGTTTCAAAAGTTGGTGCACTTGACATGAAATCCCCCATATATATAATGCAGGCCATAGACGTTACGACGGTTGGTACAACTTGGTTAGTAATCAAGTTGGGTGTTTTGCACACAAACGATACAACCTCATTGTACAACTTTATTTTGAATCACGTTTGCCGACGGCAAATAAAACTCAGGCACAATGTTTTTTTTAACTTGTGTTTTTATTTTTAAAAAATATAAATTATATTTTAAAATTAATTTTCTTAAAATATCCTTTAAAAAGTTATGTCTTTTTAAAGGTTTTTGTTTTATGTTTAAGAATTAAATTTAAAAATCTACATTAGAACACAAAGATATTTATAAATAATTAATTGAATCGATATTTTTGTTCGAAGTAAATATCAGAGATGATAGTTAAATCATTAAAGATTAATGACAATATTAAATATTACAAGACATAAACACATAAATAATAAAATCATTTAGAGCCGCTATTACTTATATGAAAAATACAAGTCTAAATATTTGATTTTTTTAATGATACCGGCAATCAATGATATGACGACCACTACGTACATAAACACAAAATAGAATGAAATTGCATGAAATGCCCACAAACGTTGCGATCGAGTTGGACAACTTGCCAGAAAATCAAAACTTTTTGATTTTTCGTGCAACCAAGACACAACTTAATACAACGACCCCACTAACGTTGCAATCTCGTGCCCAACCTAATCAAGTTGTACCAACAGTCGCAACGTCTATGGCCTGCATAATAATCATTTAAGCGTAGTAATACCAATGAATTCCTTAACATTGGAGAAAGAAAAAAGGCAAAAAGAAGAAAAAATATTTATCAATAGAAGATAGAGTAGCTGATCATTGCCATTTAACAGGTGATTATGTAATTTAGAATATCAAATAGCTAATTTCAATCCTATATTTTTCCACAACATTTCGGCATATGATTGTCATTTGTTTGTAAGATAATTGAGTACAATAGAAGGTGATATAAATATCATTCCATTAAATAAAGAGTTGTATGTATCCATATCTAAGAGAATTGTGCTAAATGATAAAGATACTATTGAACTGCGTTTTCTAGATTCATTCTGTTTTATGTCATCAAGTTTAGATCAACTTGCAGGTTTCTTATCAGATGATGATTTAAAAACTGTAAAATCAGTTTGTTTAAATGATAATGAATTTGACTTAATGAAACGTAAAGGTGTCTTTCCGTATGATTATTTAGATTCTGTAAATCGTCTCCAAGAAACACAACTACCAGCACAATCTTTCTTTTTTAATAAATTAACTAATGAGTCGTGTAGTGTAGATAGTTATAAACATGCTGAAAAAGTGTGGAATACTTTTAAATGTAGTACTCTAATGAATTATTTACTTTTATATTTAAAAGTAGATGTTCCTTTACTTTGTGATATTTTTGAAAATTTCCGTAAAGTTTGTAAAAACATTTATAATTTAGACCCCTGTCAATATTATACAACACCTGGATTATCATGGGATGCAATGTTGAAAACCACAAAAATAGAATTGGAACAATTGACAGATATCAATAAATACAACTTTGTTTTACGCTATTCAATTGCAAATAATAAATATATTAGCGATTATGATTCTACTAAAGAATCAAATTATTTAATTTATTTAGATGTTAACAATTTATACGGTTACGCCATGTCACAATATCTCCCCTATAAAAACTTTGAATGGGTTGAAAACATTGAAGATTTAAATGTTAATGAATGATATAGAAGATGATTCACCATTAGGCTATATATTAGAAGTAGATTTACAATATCCATCTACAATACACGACCATCACTATGATTTACCATTTTGTGCAGAAAATAAAAAAATTGAAACCATGAAACAAACCAAATTAATAACAGACTTGAATGACAAAACTAACTATGTGATACACTAGAAACAATCAATCTAAAACAATGTATTAAACATGGTCTTAATTCGAAAAAAATTCATAGAATTCTCCAATTTAATCAGTCGGACTGGTTAAAGAAGTATATTGATTTAAATAATCATCAGAGAACTTTAGCAAAAAATTCATTTGAACAAAATTTTTTCAAATTATTAAATAATGCAGTATATGGTAAGACTATGGAAAATGTTGATAAAAGAAAAGATGTTAAAATAGTGTGTGCATGGGAAAATAGAGGAAAGAGGTTGGGAGCTAGAGCTTTTATAGCTAAACCCAATTTTCATTGTTTGTTGAAATTTCATGATGAAATGGCTGCAATTCAAATGAGTAGAGTGCGAACTGAATAAAATAAACCAATTTACGTTGGTTTTTCAGTTTTAGAAATTTCAAAATTGGAAAATGTATGATTTTCATTACGATTACATGAAACCTAAATATCAGGAAAACATAAATCTAAATTGTATGGATACTGATTCTTTTATTTATGATATTAAAACAAATGATTTATATGAAGATATTCGAAATGAAATCAGTTCATATTTCGATACATCTTCATATCCGAAAGATAATATTTTTAAATTTCCATTGTTAAATAAAAAAGTTTTAGGTATGATGAAAGATGAGTGTTGAAAAATCTTAATAGTTTTTAAGAATTTTTAAATTTTAGATTACACTAAAAAAAAATAATTTCAAAATGGTGGGAATTAAATTCAAAAGAAAACAACTAAACTTGTTGACGGAAAGTTAAAACACTTCTTCTTTGTATGGTGTAAGTATACAACTGACTTTTTAATTTATATATTAACTTCATATTCTTTTCTTTTCAGCGAACCCGTTATTTTTTACATTGTAAGCAATTTAATTCAAAGGGGTTGCCAAATACACTTAATTTTGTAAATTATTATAATGTTGAAAGTTATCGAAATTCATGTGATAACTTTACTTGTAATACCATGGAATTCAATAAAGTTCGTAAAAAAAAAAACAATTAATAACAAAATATTATTATTAAAAAAAAATATTTATATGTATGTATAAAATAGAAATAAAAGGAAAAAAAAATAAGTTAAAAAAACCACCCGACGGAGAAAAACACGAAGGTAAAAAACTCCGTTGACGATCCAACATTCCGGCCCCATTGAAAGACCGAAGGTCTTCAAACATCCGGGAGTGGTGCAAGCTTGTGAATCAGCCGCTTATATACGCCGTTTTTTGTCACCACCTCCGCCACTCTGACCTTGCCGTCTTGGCCTTCTATCACGCGGACGACTCTTCCGGTCAGCCACTCTTGAGGCGGGAGGTTGTCCTCGTGAACCACTACTAATTGGTCTACTCTGAGGTTGCGTTCTTCTTTGTACCACTTGCCCTTGTTCTGCAGCCCGAGGATGTAATCTTTGGACCAAGCCTACCAGAACCGCTGCTTGAGTGCGCAAAGCATCACCATTTCCTCTTGGGTTAGCGACGCATTGCCCACCGCTCGCAGAAGTAGGTGTTTCGCCTGCTTCACGGCTGCTTCCCACAGTCCTCCGAAGTGAGGAGCCCTTGGAGGTATGAAGCTGAAGTCGACCTTGTATGACGCTGCGTACGACACGACGGCCTCTTTGCCCTTCTCGAACGCCTCGTACAGCTCCTTCAGTGTTCGGCTGGCCCCCACGAATTGGTGGCATTGTCGCAGTATACCTTGCTGGGCAGTCCTCTCCTGGCAACGATCCTTTTAAGAGAAAGAATAAATGCATCAGTGGACAAGTTAGATACTAATTCTAAGTGAACTGCCTTCGAAGTGAAACAAACGAATACCGCTATATACATTTTAATGGGTGGTCTACCTCGAATTCGTAATGAAACATTAATGGGGCCACAAAAGTCTACACCAACTATTAAAAATGGACGTAGAGCTCTCACTCTATCTGTGGGCAAATTTCCCATTATTTGGGTCATTAATTTTGGTTTATAGCGGTAACAATGAACACATTTACGCACTGTATTGCTGCACTCATCTCTTGCATTTATGAGCCAAATATTCTCTCTTAAAAGAGATATTAATGCTTTTGTACCAGCATGGAAATTATCGAAATGCAAATCGCGTAAATACCGTGAAACAAAAATCGTTTTTATTGTCAATAGAAGTAGGAATTTGGTACTATACGGTAATGGCGCATTAAGCAATCTCCCACCTACCCTGACAAGTGAAAAGTTTCGCTTATTTTCTGTGAAATTGTGGATAAATGGTGTTAACCTTTGAATATTGGAAGGTAACTCTAGAGATTTTTTCAACTTAGAAATCTCCTCAGCAAAATTTTCTCTCTGGACTATTTCCACAATCCTATAAAAGGCCCAATTCATTTCCTTGACAGTAGGAGTCTTTGAGTTTGATATTTTACACTTTCTACCAAAATCAATAAACCTTAACACGAAGCACATGATTCGTATAATCTTTTTATATGAAGATTGATCCTTAATCAATTTTAAGAATACATTTTCAGAATCATCTTTCGGAGGACTTTGTAATTCTAATAAATTCTCTACTGTAAGTAAAACATTGGATTTTCTCTTTTCTAAGGACTCTTGGTTCTCTGTTAACTCGAAATGATGGTTAACAGGCCACTCTGAGCTCTCGTGAAGAAGAAATAAAGGACCTTCAAACCAAATTGAGTTTTTTAACTCACCTACATCACTTCCTCTTGAAACAATGTCAGCCTGATTCTGCTTTGTAGACACATGGCGCCAGTAAACGCGGTCTGACCATTCTTGTATTTCAGCAACTCGATTTGAAACAAAAGTTGCGAGAGTAGATGAATGAGTTTTGATCCAATGTAAAGTGATTTCTGAATCTGTCCAGAAATTTACATTCTCGATTTCAAAGCTAATAATTCTTTCAATTCGAGTCCACAACTTATCCAATAGGTGTGCTGCACATAACTCAAATCTCGGAAGACGAAAGTCTTGAGTGGAGCCGACAAAAGACTCCATTTGAGTCAATACTCGGAATGTATATGCAGCACCCATACGCCCGAATTGAGGCGTCAGAGAACCCATGAATCTGGATTTTTGATGAAGCATTTGTGTGAACGAATCTTGGGATCTGAATTGAATCAGTTTTCAATAAATTAATTTAAAATCATCCCATGCAGTATTTAGTCGCATAGGGATTGATTCATCCCAGTCGAGTTTTTGAATCCAAAGTTCTTGTAATAACATTTTGGATTTTGTTATAATTGGGCATAAAAGTCCTAGAGGATCAAACAACCGAGATGAAACCGATAAAATGTTTCTTTTCGTTGCTTTTAGGTCGTTGAAATTATCTTCCAAATGAAACTTAAATGAATCATTCTTCGGAACCCAATGTATACCTAATGCTTTGGCTGAATCGGAATCATTATGTAATAATTTTTCTTTACCATTTGAGATATTAAAATCGGGGTGATTCGAAAACCATTTGGTTAAATTAAATCCAGCTGAACTTAATATTTGAGTCACCTGGTCTCGAATAGTTAAAAGTTCTTGAAAAGCATCGGCGCCAGTTAACAAGTCATCGACATAAAAATCACTGCGGATAATTTTTGCACCCATTGGCAAAATCTCTTTGTATAAATCACTTAAGTGCGTGAGACATCTGATCGCTAAGAATGGCGCAGAAGCTGTACCGTAAGTTACTGTATTTAAACGGAAAACTTGAAGCAAATCAGATGGGTTTTGTCTCCAAAGGTTTAATTGAAAATTTCTATCTTTTTCACCAACCAAAACTTGGCGATACATTTTTTCAATATCAGCAGTGATAACGAATTTATGGAAACGAAAACGGATTAGAGTTGAATACAACTCTTCTTGAACAGTAGGTCCAACCATTAATCAATCGTTAAGCGACGTTTGTGAAGAAGTTCGACTTAAGGCATCAAAGACTACACGAAGTTTAGTAGTAGAGCTTTGAGGACGTAGAACACATTGATGAGGAATGAAATAATGTGGGAGACTCGGAATTGTATTATCCGCAATAGACATGTGACCTAAGTCGACATACTCTTTCATAAAATCGTGATACATTTCTCTCATAATTTTGTCTTTCGAGAGTTTGCGTTCAAGAGCAAGAAAACGCCTCTTGGCATTATCAACAGAAGATCCCAAAAATTTTGGATCAGACTTGAAAGGAAGCGAGACTTCAAAACGTCCTGACGGTAACCGTCGAACCGAATCTTTAAAGTTTTCCTCACATTTTTGTTGTTCCTCATTATAGATAACTGTTGATTCATTTTTAAATTCTTCTAGTTCCCAAAATTTCCGAACTATCGAATCAACAGTCTCCTCGTTTTCTATAACATTGCTAACGTGACATACATTCAAACTTGAGCCCTTAGATTGATTGCATTTTCCTGCTACAATCCAGCCGAGTGAAGTTTTCTGCAACACTGGAAGGCTCGGGTTGGACTTAATTTGTCCAACACATAACAGTTCGAAGAAAAGTTCACCGCCGATTAATAAATCAACTTTTTGTGGTTTGTAAAAGCAAGCATCCGCCAATTCAATATTCTTAGGAATATTCCAATCAGTGGTACAAATCCTGCGATCAGGTTGAAAATTCGTTATTGAACTTAATACCCAAAACTTTGAAGAGAATTGAGTAGAATTAACCCCCCGACATGACAGATATCTCTATACTAGATTTTGCAGAAGAATTTGTTTCGCCAATGCCAATTAAATTCAGTCTACCTCCTTCTCGTTTCATTCTAAGTCTCTGTGCAAGGTTCTCGGTAATTTAATTTGGTTGTGAACCGGAGTCTAAAAGAGCTCTAGCTAGAATATAATTTCCAGAACTGCTCTTTACTTTTACCACCGCTGTGGCGAGAATAACATTCTCATCTGATGATGAATAATTCACTGACGCGTGAGGTTGCTCTGATAAGAAATTTACTGACGAACTTTGAATAGCACTTGCACCTTGAGAGTCAGAGCTGTAGAGATGTAAAAGTTTATTGTGGGCTCCACTGCAAACTCTGCATTTTTGAGCACTAATTTCGCTACGGTATGACCTTTTTTAAGGCAGTTTATACACGCAGGCACAGCTTTTATAAAGTCGAATCTTTTAAACACTGGAACCGCGGCAAAAGAAGGGCAATTGTAAATACTATGTTGCTCCTCTTTACAATAAAGACATTTTTCAGCAGACTGTTTTGATTTAACTCTTGTACAAGATAATGATGTTTTGTAATTCTTTTTAGGCGCATTATCAGTCTTATTCCTTGAACTACTAGGTCTCGAACTGGACGATTCATCAGCCGAAATATGCTGATACCTTTTATTCAAAGCCGCCTCACAGCCAGACCATAATGGGAGCTTATCGAAGTCAAGCTGCTCTTCATACTTGGATTTTGTGACTGGATCAACTTTAGACATCACTAAATGTATTAAGATAGCATTTGCAATTTTTTTTATCATCACCAATAGATAGCAATGAATCGTAAATGGCAGAAACTGTATCGATCATGCTACGCAAAGCAGAAGCCGAAGGTTTTGTGATCTCGGGAAGATCAAAAAGTTTCGAAATATTATCGAAAAAAATTAGACACTCATTGTCATAAACCTTTTTTAAGCTGGCTAATGCTTTGGGATAATTGTCTTCAGAAATTTGAACAGCTTTAACTGTACCCAAAGCTTCATTGGATAAGCATGATATCAAATGATTAAACTTTTCGATATCTGTTAACGTCGGATCATTATGGACTAAGTTCTCAAACAGGCTCATAAAGTTTTTGTAATCGGAATATTTTCCGTTGAATTTAGGGAGCCGCATGTTTGGTAGCCTTGAATGATGAGCTTGCATAAATGAAGTCTCAGGCAAACTGGATTTTCTGTTTTTAGCTTGAAGGCTCAAAAACAAAGATTTTGTAGTCACACAAAGATCTTCAAGCTCGGATCTATCATCATTTGTGGGATCTAAAATGTCCAACTCTGATTGACACTCCATTGCTTGGGTAATATGGTCTTTTAATATTTCTAACCTACAATCGATCTCAAAGGGATTGAAAGAAATGGTTTTTTCTGGGATAGATTTACGAATTCTAGAAATATTTTCAATCGCTTTGGCTTTTCTCTGGACCAACTTATCCAAATCATCAGAACCAGGACCGCTTTGGTGTTTTTTACCACCAGCCATATTGAAAACAACAAAAATTTATGTACACAAAACCAAAATAAATATTTTTTAAATGGAATTATTTCCAAACTTTACCAACAACTATTTTTAGCAATAAATTTGTACACGATTTAAATTAATTGAAGGAATACACTGCGCTCAAAATCAAATTTATAATACATATAAATATAGACAATATCTGGAAATTGAAGTTGGAAATTTTATTAAGTTTGAAAAAAATATAAAGACAACCAACAACTCGTATTTATTCCAAATCTTGATTTCGGAATTGGTATTTCAATATTTTTTCAATAATAATTATGAAGATGAAATGCACCAATACGCTATTATTTTTTTTAGAACATCAAAAGTATAAATTATTTTTGGTAAAATATTTCGACACACCAAAGAAACGTGTGGAAATTATCAATGAATACTATTTCATATAACGCATGAACCGAAACTTATGGTTAAATATTGTCGAAATTTTAGTACCTCGCTTTTAAATTTATATAACAACCAAATTTTATTTAAATTTAATTCGTCTCGCACTTTACTTTGGTTAGCTTTATTTAAGTATTGATTTTATTTTACTTTGTTGAAATATTTGAATAAAAATATTTCTCGTTCTGATAGAAAAGTTACAATTAAATACCCTTTGATAACACTTTAGGAATATTAAATGTTTTTGCCAAGTATTAGTATATACATAAGAAATTGAAAAGAGAAATTTTAATAACTATTTCTAGTGAATTTCGTACTTTTCTAATATACTCTCACAATTATAACAATTTTTACAAAATTTTTCAAGAATATTGATAATAAACGATTCTGTGTACAGTGCAGTATTGCCATTTTAGCATTTTAGTTGCTAGATTTAGCAACTTTTTTTGTCGTATAGCATCCAAAATTTATGAAAAGATGCTTGATGCTAACTTAGCATCTTTTATTAATAAAAAGTTGCTTTTAGCATCTTTTTTTTTTGATTTTTTTTCATTATTTTTGTATATGCGATTTTAATTTTAATTTGTAAAACACCAACAACAGATTTTAATGAATTAAAAAGTCGATTGCCGAAAAATATTATCGGATTAAAAAAATGCCAAAATTTTGAATACAAAACACATTAAACCGGGTAAAAGAACCGATAACCAATATATTAGAAGAGTTTAAATTTAGATCATCTGAAACAGAAAAAATTCAAATCCAATGGAGTTACATCACAGAACAATATTGGGATACAACACTGAATACAACCTCTTTAAGGATTGAAGTTAACAAAAATTCTATTGCCGAAAATCCATTTAAAGAGTTATCAACATTTGTATTGTCTTTATTAGTTTTGTCTTTCTCAAAAGCCGAAGTTGAACGTTTGTTTAGTTTAATGGCGTTAGTTAAAAGCAAACTTTGAACAGAATAAAATCCGAGTTGTTATGTTCTGTAATACGTATAAAAGGTTTGAAATTGAAAAATAGGTGCTGTTACACTTCCAATATACCGAGCGATGTCGTTGATAAAAGTCGATCGTCAAAAAATATCAGAGCCAAGAAGAACTTGAAGATGAAGACATCACAGAAATATTAGATTCCATAAACCAATTATTGTAATATAATCGTATCTTTTAGTAATGTAAATTCTGTTATATATGAAATTAAAAAAATCCCTCTAAAATTCAAAATATTTAATTTAAAATTAAAAAAACTCAATTTGATGTTAAAAAAAATTACAGATGAAATCCAAAAAAATTTTAATTCAAATTTAAAAAATATAAATCGAAACTTATGTTTTATATTAATTTTTCGATTTAAAAACCAAAGAATTTATTAATAAGTATTTAATTTTTCAATATAAAGGTAATGAAATTTGAAAAATAATATAGCATCTTTTTTTTTGACTCCAGTACGTTTTAGCATCTTTCTTTTTGCAATTTAGCATCTTTACAATTTCAAATTATGGCAACACTGGTACAGTGTAAACACCGCTTGTGGTCGTACTCGACAAATTACAGCATAGGAACGAACGGAATGAAACAAAGATTACTTGTTAACATAAAACATACAATAAATGTAATTACACATATGTATGTATGTTTGTACAAAACGAAATAAAGGAAAACCAAAGAAATTGTTTATTTTATCTTTATTTGAAAATATTTATAACTCGCATATAAAGTGTGTTATTAATAAATAAAGATAAAAAACATTATTGGATATTGCGGGCGGGTTGTTACGAATAAAGCGGTAATTATTTAGAATTTGGTTCGTGTTTAACTTGTGTGTGTGTGTATGTACATGTTTTGCATATAACAAAATAACTCGCGAAACTATTTGTTTCACTTTACAGGGTGTGTGTTCACAAAATATTAAATTTAAATTGAAAAATGAAGCGTAAATAATAACTCTGTGCTCGAATTGGACATTTTTTTTCGTAACAAGCTGGGCACCCTACTGGTAAAGCTAATTCGCGTACGCTGAATTCAATGGTGATAGCGGTTTTTCAAAGTTAGCGCTCATATTCGCGATATTCGCGATTTAAAATTTCAATAATAAAGTACAAAAAAATATATTTTTTATATTTTTGGGATCATTTTTGAATTTTAATCAATCCAACTTTGTTAAATACAATTGTTTTCGCGGAAAAATTTTTTCCCGGACTTTTTTTTATTTTATTCATTATTTATTCATCATTTTCAAGCATTTCTTCTTGTAAGTTCCAGCAAATATCACCTAACAGAGAATTCAACTTTTTACCACTGTATCAGTGTTCAAGTCTAGCCGTCACTTGATGGAATCTCTCCCCATGCTCATCAGACTCAGCTGGTGATTGTTCAGCAAACTTGTTGACATGAGAATGCAAAAAATGGACTTCAAGAGACATTTTTACATTAATACGGTGAAAAGCGGAAATCATTTTTTCTATATAAATACGCCAATCATCAGCTCGGTTAACACTTAAAACATTGTCAATAACCCCATTTACAGAGTTCCGTGCCTCAAGCTCTTCAATACTAAGTGCATCTTCAAATAACTTGTCCTTCATCAAGCGACGGATGTCCGGTACATTAAGTATTCCTTTAAAAAACGCAAAATAAATTAAAATTTCTAACATATTAGTATGGAATAATCTAACACAAACCTTCTTTAATTTTCATATTACTTAATCTTGGAAAAATGCGACTTAGCTCGTTAAACGCCTTTTCAGTCGGATTAAGCACCTTAATGAAGTTTTTCACAATCCCTAGTTTGATATGTAGCGGGGGTAACAATACTTTATCAATTGATACAAGTGGATTTTCAACAATGTTATTCACTCGCAATTTAGCGATCTTACCTATTTTCCATCTATTTAATATAGACAAGCATCCAGTGCAAACGACAGACGGGGCCCACTCCAAATTACGAAAAACTACCTGATTAAAGTATTGGTTATATAAATCCGCAAAGTCATCGCCGATTTTCCGACGAGAGTCTGTAATAGTACGTTTCCCGCAAACGTAGCAAAAGTTATCAAAATCAACATGTTGTTCCATTTTAATGACACAACTATGTTTATTTAGTGTTTATTGATTTAATGCAGTGTTTAATTGAGCGGGAAATTAATTTGAATTTTCTGAATAATTTACAGAAATCACTAAAATCTGATTAATTTACAGATTTTGACGAATAAACACAATTATCGATTACGCTTTTACCTCGACTTCGGACAGTCCAGAATCCGAATTACTTCCATGCTGGTATTGTGGTCGGCATTTACGGCAGCGGCAACGGCGAGGCATGGAAACAACAATATGGTCGACACCAACCAACTTTTTCTAATTAATTTCTATTTATTATTTTTTTCCAACACAAATAATACGCGCACAAATTTTTTACACCAACAAGAAGTGTTTTAATAAATGGCTGCAATAAATTAGCAATCCAGTAAAAAATAAAATGTTCACAAAATTTTTAATTAATTTATAAAAATTTGATTTAATATTTTAAATTAACTTATTAAAATATTTAAATTGAATTTAATTTTGTCCCTGCTCGGGCGCCATGAAAAATCTTAATAGTTTTTAAGAATTTTTAAATTTTAGATTACACTAAAAAAAAATAATTTCAAAATGGTGGGAATTAAATACAAAAGAAAACAACTAAACTTGTTGACGGAAAGTTAAAACACTTTTTCTTTGTATGGTGTAAGTATACAACTGACTTTTTTATTTATATATTAACTTCATATTCTTTTCTTTTCAGCGAACCCGTTATTTTTTACATTGTAAGCAATTTAATTCAAAGGGGTTGCCAAATACACTTAATTTTGTAAATTATTATAATGTTAAAAGTTATCGAAATTCATGTGATAACTTTACTTGTAATAGCATGGAATTCAATAAAGTTCGTAAATAAAAACAATTAATAACAAAATATTATTATTAAAAAAAAATATATATATGTATGTATAAAATAGAAATAAAAGGTAAAAAAAAATAAGTTAAAAAAAACCATCCGACGGAGAAAACCATGAAGGTAAAAAACTCCGTTGACGATCCAACAAGTTTAATGGTAAATTTATTAAGGAATTCATTGGTTTACGAGCAAAAATGTATTATATAAAAATAGATGAGGAAGAAAAAGAAATTAAAACAAGTAAGAGCGGTAAATTCGGCTGTGCCGAATTTTTTGATACCCTTCACCTGAGTCAAATTACATATTCAAATGTGGACACATTAACACAATTAGGGTTAATTATGCTTATCATATTACATATGCATGTGTCTAAAATACATCCGGTTGTCTTTCTGTCTGTTTTCCATTAATATATAAAAATGCAATCTATGCAAAAAATTTTTTTAACACTATTGATCCCTTAAATGATCATATAGGACTTCCATGGTTTTTATATGTTCATCATCTCTATATACTTAAAGTTGAAAATAATAAGTTCCCATACTACTTAAGTAATATAATTTTCTACTCAAATGAGAAAATTATATAAAAAGACAATGATTGATTTCTAACGATTATAGTCATAAAGATAACACCGCTCAATTAACAATATTTAAGATGGTAAGATTTTTTTAATATCTATTTGTATTTTTATTCATTTAATAATTTATTTTTTTTTCTTTTTTAGAATTATCAGGAAATAATTAATATTGCTGAAGGCATTAAATGTGAATATACAAGAATAGATGGTTTACCACAATATGAGAATTTAAAAGTTGTGAAATTTCAATGGAAAGATACAACTTATGGATGTAAAGTAGCTGTATATTTGGATAATGATAAATGGTTTTATTTTCCACCAAGACTAAATAAAGCATTATTAAATCAAGATCCTTATTTAACAATGATGAATGAAAAGAGTTGGACTATTAACTTAAGAGGAAGAGAGGATTAGCAATATTTGATTTAAAATTTGATTAAAAGAATGTTAACTTTCATTTTATTATATTAAAATGTATTAAGAATACTATATAACTTTTGGAATTGCTGCAAATTTAAAATGTAAAAAATTTTTTTCACAACAAACTGATGTAAAATTCAAATTTAAAAAGTGTAAAAAAAAACGTGTTTATTCTGAAATACTAAAAAAATTATTGTATCTAGAAAAATGACCCAATTCATTTGTGATATTTGCGGAAAGCAATACAACCATAATGTTTCATTGAAACGACACATTAGAATGCACCACCAATGGTCATCTATTAAGTGTTCAACTGTAATGAACCGGTGAAAATTTTAGCGTTTGAAAAAAAACCCCCAAACGCTTGAAAAGGTATAAAATATATACCGAAAATATCTGCTCTTAGAGAGTTGAGAACAATGATGGGAGCCTTTGAATACCGCTAGCAGTCAGTCGTTGGGGTGGGTTGTTGTTTTTAAATCTCTCTTACCGAATATATATAAATACTTATTATAGACTCCTATCAGTTGATTTTTACCACTAAAAGATTTTATTTACCCCTTTTTAAATCAACCCAAACAGTAACATTCGTCTATAACCACTAATATCAATAATTGCTATCTCCAGAATGACGGGGGAGATAAGCGCTCATAACCCTCCCTGCCTATGATCTGTAGTCGCGCCAGTTTGATACTTTATAAATAAAACACTTTTATTTATTTGAATAAATGGTTTTATTTATTAACTTTGCTGAGCTGAACAATTTAGCTCTTAGAATGGTCAAAGCAAAAGTGTGTCGATTGAACAAAATCGAACACTATTTATACTTAAAATAAACTTACAAAGTTGCTTAAATTAACGTGAAGAAATGTAGCATTGGACAGAACATCTTTGGTCAATTTTATATGTATATCTCAACAATCGTTGTACAACACCAAAAGGGTTGACTGTTACAGTAGGTACCGTAGCAGCTTAATTGCACACAGCACTACGTGAGTACTCTAAATCTAGAGCACTTGAATTATTGTATAAGCAGTGCTGATCGTGTTGGTAGCTTTAATTATTTTGTGTGTAACATGATCACTCTTTATATTTTATTACCCAAAAATGTTCTTGTTGGTAATGATGACTTACAGTTTATGCTACACCTCCCTTTTACGGAAGAATGGTCATACATTTCTAATGTTATGATCATTCTTTTACAATTATGTGTTATAATATTATTTTAAACATTGGTTATATTTCTTAAGTCTATTCTTATGTACTAATTGTTCTTTGTTTGTTTTTATATCTACGATTTTAAAATTATTTTTTTCTAATATTATTTCCTTAATTCTAAACGGTCCGTTATATTTCCTATCTAATTTATGACCTACTTCATTTCTAATTAACACTAAGTCTCCTATGTTAAAATCATAATCTATTGTATTTTTGTCATAACTAGATTTTTGTCTTAATTTATTTTTATCCAATAATATTTGGGCCCTCTTATGTGCTACTTCTAACCTAAATTTTGCCTCTTTGGCATAATCTTCTAAATTATACAATGGAGTTATCCTATCTACCTCTCCGAGTTGTTGAAAACTGTTGGGAATTTTCGCAAAAACTAATTCAAACGGACAGTAATTGTGTGCTGTCGATGGCGTCGTATTAAAACAGTACGCGAAGTACTTTAGCCATTCATCCCAATCGCTTTTGTCAACCGATATATAAGATCTTATGTATTCATTAAAAGTTCTATGACTTCTTTCGATTGTGCCAAGCGTCTGGTGATGGTATGCTGTTGAAGTTAGTTTCTCAATTTTGAGGAGATTGCACAACTCTGTTAATATTGAATTTTTATATTCAGTACCCATGTCCGAAATGAACGTCTTCATTGGACCGTAGGTAAGAATGAAATTTTCAAATATTGCTTTTGCGACCGATCTCGCACTTTTGTCAACAATTGGTACGGTGACAAGATATTTTGTCAAGTCGCATATTATCGTTACTGCATATTCGTTTCCGTTAGTTGACCTTGGAAACGGGCCAATTGTATCCACGTATACAGTATCGAATGGCATTGTTGGTGTCGTTGTTAAAGTCATTGGACATTTCAAGTGGTTTGTTATTTTTGCTGTTTGGCATTTATGACAATTTTTTATGTGTTTTGTTATGTCTTTCGTCATATTTTTCCAGTAGTAATACCGTTTTATTTTTTCAGTTGTTCTATATATTCCACAGTGTCCCCCTTCTATGGGACTGTCATGGTATCTTTTTATAATATCTTGAATAGCTTTTGCATTTTTATTATCAATTTGGGTCACCTTATTTAGTAGCGCTACTTTTATTTCCTTCAATTTATTATTGCCCATATCTTTAAATTCATTAATCGAGACAAATTCGAAAATTTTCCCACTAGGTGCCACTTGTAATTTATCAATGTTGTGTTTACAGGCCACTTCTTCGAGCCTTGGGAAAAATTGTCCTAAGTCAAATTTCCCATTAATAAACAAATCATTGATTTGTATATATGTTATTATAGATTTTCCTCGTTTGATATAACATCTTGCGGGGTTAATCTTTAATTTATAGTATTTTCTGACGTCAGTGTTATTTATTGGTACATATATACTGGGCTTTTTATATTCATTTTTTTCATGCTGCTTATTCAAATTATTATCTACTGTCCTACTTGTTTTTCTGTTTGTCATTGATCTTGTTGTGACTTTATGTATTTTATTTCTATTTATTTCCTTCAAGTCATTTATAGTTATACGCGATAAAGCGTCGGCAATATAGTTGTCTTTACCCCTAAGATATTCAACAGTGAAATCGTATTCTTCTAGGTCAAGTCTCATTCTGGTCAGTTTGGAGCTTGGATTTTTCATTGAAAATAGGTAAGATAGTGGTCTGTGATCAGTTCTAAAGAGAAACTGTTTTCCATATATGTATGGTCTAAAGTGCGCAATAGCCCAATGTATCGCCGTTAACTCTTGTTCAATGGTAGACTTATTAGCTTCACCTTTTGTGAAACTTTTAGAGGCGTATGCCACTGGAAGATGTTTTCCGTTGTATTCCTGGGTGAGTACTGCACCGCAAGCGGTTTTGCTTGCGTCTGTGGTAATACAGAATTGTTTTTCGAAGTTGGGGTATTGCAGTAGTGTTGGTTTCATTAAGGATGTTTTCAGATGATTGAAAGCATTATTGCATTCCTCTGTCCACTCGAATGGGACTCCTTTTTTAGACAATCTTGTGAGATGCCTTGAATATTCTGAAAAATTTTTGATAAATCTTCTATAATAATTGCAGAAAGCTACAAATCGCTTCGCACTATCTGCATCTGTGGGTGTTGGATAATCCCTTATTGCTGAATATTTACTATCATCCGGGAGTATGCCCTTATCGGTGCATCTATGGCCCAAGTATGTTACTTCGTTCATCAAAAATGAGCATTTTCCGGGATGCAATTTGAGGTTATGTTTACGACACAATTCGAAAACGTTCGTTAAGTTAGTTAGCATATGTTTTTCTGAACAACCCAATACAACTAAGTCATCCATGTATAAAAAGGCTTGTTCGGGTTTTAAACCACTAAAAGCAATGGTCATCATTCTTTGAAATGAGTTTGGGGCTATTTTTAGACCGTACGGTAGTCTAGTAAATCTATATAAACCGATATTGGTTGAAAAAGATGTTAGATCTCTAGAATCGTTCTCTAATTTAATTTGATGGAATCCGGACATTAAATCCAGACAAGAAAAATATTTCGCCCTGCCAAGTTGATCTAAAATATCGTCTATTCTTGGCAGTGGGAACTTATCTGCCACTAATTTCTTATTAATTTGTCTATAGTCTATTACAAGTCTCCATCTTTTGTCGTTGTTATTCGGAAGTGATTTTTTCGGAACCAACAGAATTGGACTATTATATTCGGAACATGAAGGTTCAACTATTTCGTCCTCTATGAGTTTCTTGACCTGTTTTTCGACTTCTTCTTTATGTGTATGTTGTATACGGTAGTTCTTAATGTATACCGGTTGTGTATCCTTAACCTTTAACTTCTGTTCATAAAAATTGTTGGTAGTTATTGTTTCAGATTCTAAACCGAAAATGTCACTGTATTCAGAACAAAGATTAGTCAATGTAGAACTAAAACGTTCCGGGAATTTTCCCTTTAAAATTTCCATTACTTCATTTTTTCTTTGCGCATTGTCCAATTTATTTGAGAATATTTCATAATCATTCATATCCTCAGTCTGTATCTGGCCTTGTTTCAGTGTAATCGTTCTGTTAGTAGTGTTAAGTATACGAATTAATGCTCTGTTTGTCTTCACCAAAGTGCTAGCTATAAACACTCCTGGGTGTGGTTCTTGATTCGGAATCAACACTTCAGTACAAGAGGTCAAAAGTTTTACTTGACGTATTACTTCTGATCTTGCTGGTAAAGCTAAGTCGTCATTGCATGTGTTCGTAATGGGTATTTCTATGTGTTGTGTAAAATTGTGTGGTCGTAGTGTAAGGCAATCATGATCTTCATTAAATTTTAGTATGCAATTATATTTTGTAATGAAATCCATGCCTATTATTCCGTCGCATGGTATTGGGAAGTCATTATTAACCACGTGGTATGTATGTGGTATCAAAAAATTTTTGAATTTAATGTCAAAAAATGTAGTACCTTTCGATATGATTTTACCTTGTCCTATGCCACTTAATGTTGTTATTTTGTTTCTATTTATTTGGTTGTGTGAAAAATGGTAATTTTTTATAATTGATATGTCGGCGCCTGTATCCACCAACAATGTTATGGGAATGTTATTATCGTCTATATGAACTTGAACAAAAACGCTTAAGTTAAGGTTAATGTTATACACTTTTCTGTTTACGATCTTAGGGGGCTGTTCGGGTTTTCCGAACTAATTTCATCTACATATGTCGCTCTTATATTGCCTCTATGGTGGCCATTGTTATGACCGTTGAATCGTCCACGTCCAGGCCTATTGTTTGTATTTCTATAGTTATAATTGTTGTTATTGGTGTTATTGTTGTTATTGGTGCCTCTGTTATTCCAAGTATTATTGAATCTACCGTGAAATTGTCTTCTTTGACCGCGATAGGTATTATTGAACGTTCTTTGTCTAAAATGCAGAACCGTATTCTGCTGACCGGTGGCCTCAGTACAGCTGCCAATAAACTTGCCCACTGCTTCGTTCATATTATTGAACTGGCCTGCCTCCATGATAAGTTTTACCTTATCTATGGTACAATTCTTGGTCATAGCTCTAATGGCTGTTTGTGTAGCGTATTTTGTCGCCAATGTGCTTGATAACCCATCTGTTATATATGAGTTTTCTAATGACTTTGTAAGACTTTCTATTTCATTGCAATAGGCGTTTGCCGATTTGCCATTTTGTCTTACATTCATTATCTTAGCGGACAAAACTTCGATGGACTCTCCTTTCACGCTATTTTTCAGTTTGGTTATTATCTCAGCAATTGTAGACTCATTCTCAATTAAGTTTCTAGTGTTACCCTTCAATCTTGTCTTGATTAGAGACACCGCAATGGTCTCATGTGTGTCCTTTATTGATTCTAATAGTTGGAGTGAATCCAAAAACGACCTCAAATTTTCCGATTTGCCGTCAAACTCGGGTATCAGCTTTGAAGCTGTATTCAGAAATTCTACTACTGTCTGTGGCATTTTAAAATGTTTACTTGAATCGATTGAATCAGAATCTGATAAATCTTCCTCAACAGATTCCAGTTTGGAGGTTTCCCCTGAAGAAAGTATTATGTTAACGTCGAATTTAATTGGTTCTTCTAAGGTATGAGGGACTTTTTGTTGGATACAATATTTATCCAATATTTTTACTAACTGATCCCTTAAGTTCCAATATAATTCCAAACCTTGCTCTCTATGTTCTTTTGTAAATTTATGAAGGTGTTTATTTATTATTTCTCTTATATTTTCTAAGGAATTAATCAATATATTCAAATGCTTCCTTATTGTCTCTGTCTTTATGAAAACATTTTTATTAATACATTTGTATGATTTTCTAAAATTGTCCCTTTCGCTTGACAATATTTTCTCTATCAATTCCCTTTGATCCATATGTTTAAATTTTATCTAGGCCATTAGCCCTACTCAAATATTTTTTTTTTAATCTTTTGTTGTGCATTGAATAGATATGTATAGCTAGGTTTAAGCACATAAGTATTGCCATTATTATTAAACATATTTCTATTAACAACATGTCTTGTCCGTCATGTTTTACTATGATTTCGTTAATTACATTTGCCTTAGGATTGACTATCTTGGACTCTTCATTGCCCATTTCAAATAATGTAGAATTTTAAAATATAAAATTAATTATAATTAGAAGTTATTAACGTAAATTTTTAGGTATTATTTATTATAAAAAATGATTTTTTTTTTTTTTTTTTTGAACTTAAAATTATTTATTTAAAAAAAAATGTTTTTTTTTTTTTTTTTTTTTTTAAATTTAAAAAAAAATTTAATTATTTCCTATTATTAACAATTTCTTTTCTTTATCTTTGAAACGTTATTTAAAAAAAAATTATTGTCCATTTAAAAAAAATTTTTGTTTTGTCACAAGGCGGTTAACGCCGTTTGACTCTATGAGTGCGACTTAAACGCACTTCTTCTTTAATAAAGTTATTTACTTTTCTTTTTGTTTATTACCATATTGTTCGATGAGGAATTCTAATTTATCTATCCTCTTCCAAATCTCTGTTGAACGTTGCCAAGATGGTGGTGGTTTGGTGCTGGTCTCTCTTATCAGCACTGCACGTTCTCTTCTTAATTTGTTTATATATCCGCCTCTCCGTTTTGGTTTATTCATTCGTGGTATTTTATTTCCTCTTCAGGCTTCTTCTTGTACTGCCTTTGCCTATACTCCTCAATGGTTAGTGGTTGAGGTCCTGCTGACATCCTTCAACGCTGCTGACGGACTTTTCTGGCTGTCTACGTCAGTACTATTGTAGTGCAATATCACGCGGTTTTTACGCGTTTTTCTTTTCTAGTCCTGTGGTATTTGCAAGCGGATTTTACGCTCTGCAGGACATAAGCGGATAATATGCTTTTCAGGCTTTATACGCGGCTTTATACGCGTATCTGGCAGGATCGCCATATAAATAAAACACTTTTATTTATTTGAATAAATGGTTTTATTTATTTACTTTGCTGAGCTGAACAATTTAGCTCTTAGAATGGTCAAAGCAAAAGTGTGTCGATTGAACAAAATCGAACACTATTTATACTTAAAATAAACTTACAAAGTTGCTTAAATTAACGTGAAGAAATGTAGCATTGGACAGAACATCTTTGGTCAATTTTATATGTATATCTCAACAATCGTTGTACAACACCAAAAGGGTTGACTGTTACAGTAGGTACCGTAGCAGCTTAATTGCACACAGCACTACTTGAGTACTCTAAATCTAGAGCACTTGAATTATTGTATAAGCAGTGCTGATCGTGTTGGTAGCTTTAATTATTTTGTGTGTAACATGATCACTCTTTATATTTTATTACCCAAAAATGTTCTTGTTGGTAATGATGACTTATAGTTTATGCTACAACTTAGATCCCTTCTTCAAATACGTTTACCACATTAAAAGCACATCAAGTAAGAAACCACCGAAAGAAATTTATAGTTCCATTGTGATAGTTCAAGATTTATTCATTTAAATTCCATAAAATATACTTGTTTGGTTTTAAGATATCAGAGAAATAATTGCTTATAAAAACAAAGATTCATTTAAAATTCCCTTTTTTTTATCTACTATGGAAAGATAAACCCCACTAAATAAAGTTAAATTTTTTATAATTACTCATAGTCAGAATAAAGGCTTTATAATCACCCTAACTACGCAACTGAATACAAAAATATAAGGTATTTAGTAGCAATAACCAGTAATTTAGCATAAACAGCAACCAAAAAAAATTGAGACTGATATGAAAAAAAATAAAACCACAATTGTTTTCTATGGTACAAAAAATGATCATTACCGGTTATTGGTTTTACTTAATTATTGCTTCGCATACCCGTTTAGTTCTAATTAATATATGCAAAACAAAAAACAATTATAAAAATATATATTTTTATGTTTGGACTCACCGACTTAACCCTCTGCTACCTCGTCAAACTGCTGCTGCACTGAGCTTCCAAAAAAAAGGTGGTAAGGTAATTATAAATTGTTTTGCATTTACAATGTTGCTAAAGGGGGCTTCCATATGTACCAAAAAAAATGATTGACTGTTATTCTAGAAAGTTAAAGCTAGATATATTATATTTAAATAAGTAGAAAGGGCTCGTGGATAAAATAACGGGCGTGTGATAAAAACCGAAAATCTGTCCTAATTTTGGTAGTCCGTTTCTGATTTTGGGTGTTATAATTATTCTTATTTAAAATTTTGTCACATGAACCCTTATTTTTCCACTTGGCATTTTGAAAAACGTTTTCTTTTTCTGAGTTTAAATTCCCTGGGTTAATTTCGATTTATAATGTTTGTTAAAGATGTCGCAACCTGACGCTGCCGTTGTTTGTAGGGCTACGTAGGAGCTGAGGATTCTGGTTAACCTCCAAATTACGGGTTTCCCAGGAGTCTTTGGCTTTCAATGACTATGGTTTCAGTGCAATAAATAGGGCAGCGGTGGCTCCCATATGTGTCCACCACGCATTTGACGAAAATAATGGGAAGTTGATAAATTGTTTCTGTTGAAGGACAAAATACCCCAGGAAACTTGTACAGTTGTTTCTTTTCTTATCGGGGATGGCTAATTGTGGCTTAACAATAAAATAATCACGGGCAAAGCAACGCAATGAGGGTACCAACCTGCCAAGAAAAGTATGGATTGTTGGGAATAACTTTACTATAATTTTATTATGTTCGTTTTACCTCGGGTAGTGGTTATTGGCGTCTTATAGCAGCTAACCTTATATGAAATTCTGCACCAGAATAGTTGAAATCGTTAGACCATACGAATTTACAATTTTGAAATTTCTGCTGACTTATTAAATAAGTCTTTCCTCGTTGAAATCACGTTCTAAAAAGAATTTCAATCTATTATCTTATTAGTGACCAGCCGTAAGCAAACACGAGTACCGCTACCACTGTAGATATTTAATAATCGAATTGACTTACAGAGCAACGGTGCGTTGCTATGCGCTTATATGCGATATTTATGCAACTATGGCATATATCACAGACGCAACAACATTATTGCCAGTAGTAACTAATAGGATTAGCTACGGCTCAATTTGTGGAGTTTCCACACAAACATAAATAAAATAGAAACAGAAAGGTACGAATGATACTGTCCTACAATTGTATTCAAGTGCATAAATAATGGGATGATCAAATAGGTTTTAGCGGAGACGCCAATCACCAATAATATCGTATATTAAAGCCGGGTACTAGTAACTTCCATGAGCAAATGCAATAGTATTTAATAACAAGAAACTGTAGATACGAAAAGATGACTTTCTGTTTCAAAAATTAAAACTAGCATAAAAAAAATTAACACTAATTGTTATCCCAAGAGAAATGTCTAACGTCAAATAAATGTTTAACCAAATTACATCTAACTTTACATAATGTTTTAACTATATTCAGCATTACAAACCGCATAATACTAGCCGATAGGCAATAGTAACGGGTGATTTTTTTGAGGTTAGGATTTTCATGCATTAGTATTTGACAGATCACGTGGGATTTCAGACATGGTGTCAAAGAGAAAGATGCTCAGTATGCTTTGACATTTCATCATGAATAGACTTACTAACGAGCAACGCTTGCAAATCATTGAATTTTATTACCAAAATCAGTGTTCGGTTCGAAATGTGTTTCGCGCTTTACGTCCGATTTATGGTCTACATAATCGACCAAGTGAGCAAACAATTAATGCGATTGTGACCAAGTTTCGCACTCAGTTTACTTTATTGGACATTAAACCAACCACACGAATGCGTACAGTGCGTACAGAAGAGAATATTGCGTCTGTTTCTGAGAGTGTTACTGAAGACCGTGAAATGTCGATTCGTCGCCGTTCGCAGCAATTGGGTTTGTGTTATTCGACCACATGGAAGATTTTACGCAAAGATCTTGGTGTAAAACCGTATAAAATACAGCTCGTGCAAGAACTGAAGCCGAACGATCTGCCACAACGTCTAATTTTCAGTGAATGGGCCCTAGAAAAGTTGGCAGAAAATCCGCTTTTTTATCGACAAATTTTGTTCAGCGATGAGGCTCATTTCTGGTTGAATGGCTTCGTAAATAAGCAAAATTGCCGTATTTGGAGTGAAGAGCAACCAGAAGCCGTTCAAGAACTGCCCATGCATCCCGAAAAATGCACTGTTTGGTGTGGTTTGTACGCTGGTGGAATCATTGGACCGTATTTTTTCAAAGATGCTGTTGGACGCAACGTTTCGGTGAATGGCGATCGCTATCGTTCGATGCTAACAAACTTTTTGTTGCCAAAAATGGAAGAACTGAACTTGGTTGACATGTGGTTTCAACAAGATGGCGCTACATGCCACACAGCTCGCGATTCTATGGCCATTTTGAGGGAAAACTTCGGAGAACAATTCATCTCAAGAAATGGACCGGTAAGTTGGCCACCAAGATCATGCGATTTGACGCCTTTAGACTATTTTTTGTGGGGCTACGTCAAGTCTAAAGTCTACAGAAATAAGCCAGCAACTATTCCAGCTTTGGAAGACAACATTTCCGAAGAAATTCGGGCTATTCCGGCCGAAATGCTCGAAAAAGTTGCCCAAAATTGGACTTTCCGAATGGACCACCTAAGACGCAGCCGCGGTCAACATTTAAATGAAATTATCTTCAAAAAGTAAATGTCATGGACCAATCTAACGTTTCAAATAAAGAACCGATAAGATTTTGCAAATTTTATGCGTTTTTTTTTTAAAAAAAGTTATCAAGCTCTTAAAAAATCACCCGTTATAAGGAGGAGTTATTAATAAATTCACGGGCAAAGATCTTTCGCATGATACGTTCCCAATGTTCTTCCTTCCATATCCTCTAACAAATAGTAGTGGTTTCCTATTTTTTTTTAATTTTGGATTTTATAAAAATCGGTGCAAGTTTCGCATTAAATTTTTTTTCGGAACTACTTTGTGCAAAGTTTCTGCGTAATACGGATTGACCTATGGAATAGGATATAGGTCGCGTTCTAAGGTTATACTGGTTGCTGTTGTTTTCATAGGCTTGTGCAATATTCTTTTTCAAATTTTTCCGTAATAATTGAGGTTCATCATCTCTATGAAGGGTTATTGATGGTTCGTCGACTAGATTGAGGTTTTTAAGGAGGGTATAAGAGCTACCATGTGTAATCATATCAAAACCAAAAACGGCATGGTATGGGGAACATTTTATGGCTTGATGAAAGGAATTTCTCAACGCACAACTGATTGAACTGAGATTTTGATCCCATAAAGTCTGGTCGCTTTTAAGATAAAATCGGATACCAGCTATAATAGATCTATTTACTCTCTCTGCAGCGTTAGCTTGAGGAGAATAGAAGGCCGTATAGGTGTGTGTTATACATAAAGAGGTAAGAAAAGCATTGAATTCATGCGCTTTAAATTGTGACCCATTGTCACTTACTAGGACTTCTGGCACACAATATATGTGGAAAATTTGTTTAAGCAGAAAATCTTGTATTGTACTAGATGTAAATTTCTTTAGTGGGAAAAGCCATTGGAATTTGG